>CM055127.1:497964847-498177676 GCA_029206835.1 Rana muscosa
ACCCAAAGTACCCCATCTACACATTGACACCCAACATTGTGCCACCGAATGTACCCCAATCTACACATTGACACCCAACACTGTGCCACCCAAAGTACCCCCATCTACACATTGACACCCAACATTGTGCCACCGAATTTACCCCCATCTACACATTGACACCCAACACTGTGCCACCCAAAGAACCCCCATCTACACATTGACACCAACATTGTGCCACCCAAAGTACCCCCATCTACACATTGACACCCAACATTGTGCCACCGAATGTACCCCCATCTACACATTGACACCCAACATTGTGCCACCCAAAGTACCCCCATCTACACATTGACACCCAACATTGTGCCACCGAATTTACCCCATCTACACATTGACACCCAACACTGTGCCACCCAAAGTACCCCCATCTACACATTGACACCCAACATTGTGCCTCCCAAAGTACCCCCATCTACACATTGACACCCAACATTGTGCCACCGAATGTACCCCCATCTACACATTGACACCCAACATTGTGCCACCCAAAGTACCCCCATCTACACATTGACACCCAACATTGTGCCACCGAAAGTACCCCCATCTACACATTGACACCCAACACTGTGCCACCCAAAGTACCCCCATCTACACATTGACACCCAACATTGTGCCACCGAATGTACCCCAATCTACACATTGACACCCAACACTGTGCCACCCAAAGTACCCCCATCTACACATTGACACCCAACATTGTGCCACCGAATTTACCCCCATCTACACATTGACACCCAACACTGTGCCACCCAAAGTACCCCCATCTACACATTGACACCCAACATTGTGCCACCCAAAGTACCCCCATCTACACATTGACACCCAACATTGTGCCACCGAATGTACCCCCATCTACACATTGACACCCAACATTGTGCCACCCAAAGTACCCCCATCTACACATTGACACCCAACATTGTGCCACTGAAAGTTCCCATCTACACATTGACACCCAACACTGTGCCACCCAAAGTACCCCCATCTACACATTGACACCCAACATTGTGCCACCGAATGTACCCCAATCTACACATTGACACCCAACACTGTGCCACCCAAAGTACCCCCATCTACACATTGACACCCAACATTGTGCCACCGAAAGTAACCCCATCTACACATTGACACCCAACATTGTGCCACTGAAAGTACCCCCATCTACACATTGACACCCAACACTTTGCCACCCAACATACCCCCATCTACACATTGACACCCAACACATGCCACTGAAAGTACCCCCATCTACACATTGACACCCAGCACATGCCACTGAAAGTACCCCCATCTACACATTGACACCCAACATTGTGCCACCCAAAGTACCCCCATCTACACATTGACACCCAACATTGTGCCACCCAAAGTACCCCCATCTACACATTGACACCCAACACTATGCCACCCAAAGTACCCCAATCTACACATTGACACCCAACATTGTGCCACCCAAAGTACCCCCATCTACACATTGACACCCAACATTGTGCCACCCAAAGTACCCCCCATCTACACATTGACACCCAACACTATGCCACCCAAAGTACCCCCATCTACACATTGACACCCAACATTGTGCCACCCAAAGTACCCCCATCTACACATTGACACCCAACACTATGCCACCCAAAGTACCCCCATCTACACATTGCCACCCCTAATACCCTCAACACACCCCATCCCCAACATTCCCATTATCATAGCACCCCCATCCATAAAACCCCCAACAACAACACACTGCCATCCCTAATACCCCCAAAACAAAAACACCACCACCGCTAATACCCCCAACATCAACACACTGCCAACTCATCTAATGGCCAGTGTGGTATAATTTTACCAAAAATATATAATATTGATACAGTATATTATATGCAATATTGATAAAGAGCTATATACATATTATTGATACAGAGTATTAGACATAATATTGATACAGAATATTAATTGTTTTCACAGCACTTCCTCCAGAGGATTATCCACATCAATGCCCCCCCCCCATATATATTGTATTTCTGAAAATCTATTACCACCACTATATATAACAGACGGCTGTGGCCCCCCTGTGCTCCTGGGCACCGTACAGTCACATAGCCCGCTCTGGCTGTCGTTGATGCCCCTTGTTTAGTGTGACGGTATACTCAGTGTTAATGGCGGGCCGGGGGGGCCTATATTGGATGTGTATGGTGGCTGCAGACATTATTACCTATATTGGAGGTGTATTGAAGGTGTATTGGAGGTGTATTGGAGGTGTATTGGAGGTATATTGGACGTGTATTGGACGTGTATTGGAGGTGTATTGGAGGTATATTGGAGGTGTATTGGAGGTGTGTGACAGGGGTCACTTTGGGCACAGGGTGAGCAAGAAAATAATGGACATTAAGAATATGTCTTGGATTGCTTTAAAATGGGACAGTGATTTTTTTCCACAATATTCCCCAGGATATCTGTAAAGAACTATTTACTGTTTGATTATGAACTCAACAGGTTAACTGAAAAGTGACTCCTTCATAATGTTGGGACACATACTGTTTAGATGCTAATGTCACCACCTCCAGCCCACCTGCCTGTGTCTGCTAAGATGTCAGATGTGTATTGGGAGACAGTGAGGCTAGCCTAAAGGTCATGTGTCTGAGTCATCAGCTGTAGTTAATTAGCTCATGTAAATTAGGTCTGGTCAAAGGTGTATTGTCTGAGAAGAATGTAAGAACCTCCTCTCTGTGTGTATAAAAGTTTGTCAGTCCAGTTGGAAACTTCATACAGAGTGTTTGTCTCGTATGTTTGGAAGGATTAATCCTATGGGAAGCGGTCGCCTGACTGTGGAGGATCGGCAGTGGATGTGTGTCCAGAGAGGGAATATCCTAAACGGCGTTAACCCCTTTCATACTTGGGGTGCCGTTACAAGGTGTATTGGAGGTGTATTGGATGTATATTGGAGGTGTATTGGAGGTATATTGGAGGTGTATTGGAGGTATATTGGAGGTGTATTGGAGGTATATTGGAGGTGTATTGGAGGTGTATTGGAGGTATATTGGAGGTGTATTGGAGGTATATTGGAGGTGTATTGGAGGTGTATTGGAGGTATATTGGAGGTGTATTGGAGGTATATTGGAGGTGTATTGGAGGTGAATTGGAGGTATATTGGAGGTGTATTGGACGTATATTGGAGGTGTATTGGAGGTGTATTGGACGTATATTGGAGGTGTATTGGACGTATATTGGAGGTGTATTGGAGGTGTATTGGAGGTATATTGGAGGTGTATTGGAGGTGTATTGGAGGTGTATTGGAGGTATATTGGAGGTATATTGGAGGTGTATTGGAGGTGTATTGGAGGTATATTGGAGGTGTATTGGACGTATATTGGAGGTGTATTGGAGGTGTATTGGATGTGTATTGGACGTGTATTGGAGGTATATTGGAGGTGTATTGGAGGTATATTGGAGGTGTATTGGACGTATATTGGAGGTGTATTGGAGGTGTATTGGAGGTGTATTGGAGGTGTATTGGAGGTATATTGGAGGTGTATTGGAGGTGTATTGGAGGTGTATTGGAGGTATATTGGAGGTGTATTGGAGGTATATTGGACGTATATTGGAGGTGTATTGGAGGTATATTGGACGTATATTGGAGGTATATTGGAGGTATATTGGACGTATATTGGAGGTGTATTGGAGGTATATTGGACGTATATTGGAGGTATATTGGAGGTGTATTGGACGTATATTGGAGGTATATTGGAGGTATATTGGAGGTGTATTGGATGTATATTGGAGGTATATTGGAGGTGTATTGGACGTATATTGGAGGTATATTGGAGGTATATTGGAGGTGTATTGGAGGTGTATTGGAAGTGTATTGGAGGTATATTGGAGGTGTATTGGAGGTGTATTGGAGGTATATTGGAAGTGTATTGGAGGTATATTGGAGGTATATTGGAGGTGTATTGGAGGTATATTGGAGGTATATTGGAGGTGTATTGGACGTGTATTGGAGGTATATTGGAGGTGTATTGGAGGTGTATTGGAGGTATATTGGACGTGTATTGGAGGTATATTGGAGGTGTATTGGAGGTGTATTGGAGGTATATTGGACGTGTATTGGAGGTATATTGGAGGTGTATTGGAGGTGTATTGGAGGTGTATTGGAGGTATATTGGAAGTGTATTGGAGGTGTATTGGAGGTGTATTGGAGGTGTATTGGAGGTATATTGGAAGTGTATTGGACGTATATTGGAGGTGTATTGGAGGTGTATTGGAGGTGTATTGGAGGTATATTGGACTTGTATTGGAGGTATATTGGACGTATATTGGACGTATATTGGAGGTGTATTGGAGGTATATTGGAGTTGTATTGGAGGTGTATTGGAGGTGTATTGGAGGTGTATTGGACGTGTATTGGAGGTGTATTGGAGGTGTATTGGAGGTATATTGGAGGTGTATTGGAGGTGCATTGGACTTGTATTGGAGGTATATTGTAGGTATATTGGACGTATATTGGAGGTGTATTGGAGGTATATTGGAGTTGTATTGGAGGTGTATTGGAGGTGTATTGGAGGTGTATTGGAGGTGTATTGGACGTATATTGGAGGTATATTGGAGGTGTATTGGAGGTGTATTGGACGTATATTGGACTTGTATTGGAGGTGTATTGGACGTATATTGGAGGTGTATTGGAGGTGTATTGGACGTGTATTGGACGTGTATTGGAGGTATATTGGAGGTGTATTGGAGGTGTATTGGAGGTGTATTGGACGTATATTGGAGGTATATTGGAGGTGTATTGGAGGTGTATTGGAGGTGTATTGGACGTATATTGGACTTGTATTGGAGGTATATTGGAGGTGTATTGGAGGTGTATTGGACGTATATTGGAGGTGTATTGGAGGTATATTGGAGGTGTATTGGAGGTGTATTGGATGTATATTGGAGGTATATTGGAGGTGTATTGGAGGTGTATTGGAGGTGTATTGGAGGTGTATATTGGAGGTGTATTGGACGTGTATTGGAGGTATATTGGAGGTGTATTGGAGGTATATTGGAAGTGTATTGGAGGTGTATTGGAGGTGTATTGGAGGTATATTGGAGGTGTATTGGAGGTGTATTGGAGGTATATTGGAGGTATATTGGGGGTATATTGGAGGTGTATTGGAGGTGTATTAAAGATATATTGGAGATGTATTGGAGGTCTATTGGAGGTGTATTGGAGGTATATTGGAGGTGTGAGGTGTATTGGACGTGTATTGGAGGTGTATTGGAGGTGTATTGGAGGTGTATTGGAGGTGTATTGGAGGTATATTGGAAGTGTATTGGAGGTGTATTGGAGGTGTATTGGAGGTGTATTGGAGGTATATTGGAGGTGTATTGGAGGTGTATTGGAGGTATATTGGAGGTGTATTAGAGGTGTATTGCAGGTATATTGGAGGTCTTTTGGAGGTGTATTGGAGGTGTATTGGAGGTATATTGGAGGTGTGAGGTGTATTGGACGTGTATTGGAGGTGTATTGGAGGTGTATTGGAGGTGTATTGGAGGTGTATTGGAGGTATATTGGAGGTGTATTGGAGGTATATTGGAGGTGTATTGGAGGTGTATTGGAGGTGTATTGGAGGTATATTGGATGTATATTGGAAGTGTATTGGAGGTATATTGGAGGTGTATTGGAGGTGTATTGGAGGTGTATTGGAGGTATATTGGAGGTGTATTGGAGGTGTATTGGAGGTGTATTGGAGGTATATTGGAGGTGTATTGGAGGTATATTGGAGGTGTATTGGAGGTATATTGGAGGTGTATTGGAGGTGTATTGGAGGTATATTGGACGTATATTGGAGGTATATTGGAGGTGTATTGGAGGTATATTGGAGGTATATTGGAGGTGTATTGGAGGTATATTGGACGTGTATTGGACGTGTATTGGATGTGTATTGGAGGTGTATTGGAGGTATATTGGAGGTGTATTGGAGGTATATTGGAGGTATATTGGAGGTATATTGGAGGTGTATTGGACGTATATTGGAGGTATATTGGAGGTATATTGGACGTGTATTGGACGTATATTGGAGGTATATTGGAGGTATATTGGAGGTGTATTGGACGTATATTGGAGGTATATTGGAGGTATATTGGAGGTATATTGGAGGTGTATTGGACGTGTATTGGAGGTATATTGGAGGTGTATTGGAGGTATATTGGAGGTGTATTGGAGGTATATTGGAGGTGTGAGGTGTATTGGACATGTATTGGAGGTGTATTGGAGGTGTATTGGAGGTGTATTGGAGGTGTATTGGAGGTGTATTGGAGGTGTGAGGTGTATTGGAGGTGTATTGGAGGTGTATTGGAGGTGTATTGGAGGTGTATTGGAGGTGTATTGGAGGTGTATTGGAGGTGTATTGGAGGTGTATTGGAGGTGTGAGGTGTATTGGAGGTATATGGCGGCTGCAGACATTATTATGTGTTGGGCAGAGGCGGCAGAATAAACACATTTCGGCGGTGTGATAACAATGTGCGCACAGCCGCCGTCCCGGGAAGACGAGTTCGTCTAACGATTTGCTGACTGTCACAATCCATCAGGCGACGTTCTGCACTTCATCAGTCAGCGAAGAAGCTGCAGATCAATCATAATACTTTCCCTCCTTGTGTACACCAGACGCGGCGCCCGCACCCAGAACCTCTCATCCAGTTTTGTCATCTCTGATCGGTGTAAAGAAATGACACAGAAGAGGAAATGTTGCCGATTCTCATCTCCGGGGGGGGGGGGGGAGGGGGGAGACATTTCCTCCACACTTCACTTCTATCACTTACTGTCTGTGCTGCTATAGAGGATATAGAAGATATAGAGGATAATAAGGAGAACAAAATCCATAATGGGGGGAGGGGGGGGTCCCAATCTATGAATCGGATATTTCAATTCATGGTGGAGTCTGATGGGTGTCAGTAAAGTGCAAAAAATATGAACAGACGTGTGAATGTGAGGGGGGACACCAGAGATGCCAATGGAGGGGGGCCAAGGGAGGGATTATGGGGGGGGGGACTCCAGAGATGCCAATGGGGGGACAAGGGAGGGATTATGAGGGGGGACTCCAGAGATGCCAATGGGGAGGCAAGGGAGGGATTATAAAATGGGACACCAGAGATGCCAATGGGGAGGGCCAAGGGAGGGATTATAAAATGGGACACCAGAGATGCCAATGGAGGGGGGGGTGGCAAGGGAGGGATTATGAGGTGGGACACGAGAGATGCCAATGGAGGGGGGGCAAGGGAGGGATTATGAAGGGGGACACCAGAGATGCCAATGGGGGGCCAAGGGAGGGATTATAAAATGGGACACCAGAGATGCCAATGGTGGGGACAAGGGAGGGATTATGAGGGGGGACTCCAGAGATGCCAATGGAGGGGGCCAAGGGAGGCATTATAAGATGGGACACCAGAGATGCCAATGGGGGGCAAGGGAGGGATTATAAAATGGGACACCAGAGATTCCAATGGAGGGGGGCCAAGGGAGGGATTATAAAATGGGACACCAGAGATGCCAATGGAGGGGGGCCAAGGAAGGGATTATAAAATGGAACACCAGAGAATCCAATGGAGGGGGGCCAAGGGAGGGATTATGAGGGGGGACTCCAGAGATGCCAATGGGGGGGGCAAGGGAGGGATTATGAGGGAGGACTCCAGAAATGCCAATGGAGGGGGCCAAGGGAGGCATTATAAGATGGGACACCAGAGATGCCAATGGGGGGCAAGGGAGGGATTATAAAATGGGACACCAGAGATGCCAATGGAGGGGGGCCAAGGGAGGGATTATAAAATGGGACACCAGAGATGCCAATGGAGGGGGGCCAAGGAAGTGATTATAAAATGGGACACCAGAGATGCCAATGGGGGGGACAAGGGAGGGATTATGAGGGGGGACTCCAGAAATGCCAATGGGGGGGGGGACAAGGGAGGGATTATGAGGGGGGACTCCAGAAATGCCAATGGAGGGGGGCCAAGGGAGGGATTATGAGGGGGTACTCCAGAGATGCCAAAAGAGGGGGGGCAGGGGAGGGATTATGAGGGGGAAAGGGAATCTATGGAAGCCAATGGAGGGGGGACCAAGGGGAGGATTATGAGGGGGAACCTCAGGGAGGTCATATGTGGGGGTCACCTAAGGAGGCATGAGGTGGCACCCTATGCAGACCCTCTATCTGGCAGATAGTAATTGGCCGGTGGGTCTATGTGTCTGTCCAGGCTCACCGTACTCATCACCTTCTCTTTATATCTTATGAAACATTTTCCAGTTCATCCAATTCTCTTATTGTTCAATTATTAGAATTATTACATTGTATCTCCTGTAACCCCTCCCCCCCATACAAGTCAGGACTTGAAGCCCAATTAAAGTGCTGCTTCCTGCCCTACCCCTGCAGTTCTCTGTGCTGACAGAGCTGAGTAACAGCCACACCCCTAATCCAGGCCACATCCCTCATTGAAGCCATGCCCCTCATCACAGTTACACCCCTCGTTGAAGCCACACCCCTCATTGCAGCCACACCCCTCATCACTGCTTCACCCCTTATCACAGTCACACCTCTCATCATAGGTGTGTGCAGCCTATTATATTAGGGTGTGCACCCCAAAGCCCAAACACACACACCTTTCTCTGCAGCCTCAGCTGCACTGCGCAGGGAATGAATGGGAAGTGTTCTGTGCGGAGTGGCTTCGTGTTCATTCACAAACTGAAGCATAGTGAACACAGTTTACTATGCTTTAGCTATGAATGAACACAGTGAGTGAGTGAGTGTGATCAGGGCCGCTGATAGAAAACATGGGGCCCCGTACAGCCTACCTGACGGGGCCCCCTTCAGCTCCACCCCTGGTCCTGCCCCTGGTCCCACCTTCAGCCCCACCCCTGGCCCCTCCCCAGACCCCGCCTTGAAACAAAGTGCAGGTTTGTCTACAAGTGATATTTATTTTTCTCCAGCCAGTTATGTTTGATTATCCAAAAGAAATACTGTACTGTCTCTGCAGGCAGCACATAATGCATGTGCTGCCTGCAGACAGTGCCACCCATGCCGTCCATGCCGTGATGTGCTGCAGACAGTGCCACCCATGCCGTCCATGCCGTGATGTGCTGCAGACAGTGCCACCCATGCCGTCAATGCCATATTGTGCTGCAGACAGTGCCATCCATGACACTAATGCCATAACGCATGTGCTACCCGCTGACAGTGCCACCCATGCCGTCCATGCCGTGATGTGCTGCAGACAGTGCCACCCATGCCGTCAATGCCATATTGTGCTGCAGACAGTGCCATCCATGACACTAATGCCATAACGCATGTGCTACCCGCTGACAGTGCCACCCATGCCGTCCATGCCGTGATGTGCTGCAGACAGTGCCACCCATGCCGTCAATGCCATATTGTGCTGCAGACTGTGCCATCCATGACACTAATGCCATAACGCATGTGCTACCCGCTGACAGTGCCACCCATGCCGTCCATGCCGTGATGTGCTGCAGACAGTGCCACCCATGCCGTCAATGCCATATTGTGCTGCAGACAGTGCCATCCATGACACTAATGCCATAACGCATGTGCTACCCGCTGACAGTGCCACCCATGCCGCCAATGACATACATATTGTGTTGTAGACACTGCCACCCATGCCGCCCCATGGCATAATGCCATTGGCGGCATGGGTGGCACTGTCTCTGCAGGCAGCACATGCATTTTGGCATTGGTGGCATGGGTGGCACTGTCTGCAGCACATTACGGCATTGGTGGCATGGGTGGCACTGTCTGCAGCACATTACGGCATTGGTGGCATGGGTGGCACTGTCTGCAGGTAGCACATGCGTTATGGGCCATAATGCATGTGCTACCTGCAGACAGTGCTACCCATGCCGCCAATGCCATATTGTGCTGCTGACAGTGCCACCCATGCCGCCAATGGTATAATGTATAGATGCTGCTGCTGCAGTAGTAGTAGATCTTGAAGCCCCCCCCCCCCAAGCACACACCTGACCTGTGGAATTGTAGGCGGGGGCCCAAGGAGTCACTTATTCCCTGATAATGCTGCTGCCGGGACTTGAGGGTCCAGAAACTATTCCAGATAGATGGGATACCTCTGCTGATGCTGATATCCTCTTCCGCCGCTGCTCGCCTGAGTCCGCCTCACTGCTACTTCTCACGCGGAGAGAGAGGAATCACCCCGTGGCGCCAGGGGGGGCGGCACTTCAGAGGAGACGCTCTGGCGCTCTGGCCGGGACTTGAGCCAGCATGATGAGCGGGCGCGGAAGAGTCCCTCCCCTGCCGCCAGCCACTTAATCATGCACATAGCGATCAGAAAAAGATAAAACATACAATGTAAACGGGGGGGGTTGTGCCTGGATGTTCAGGGTCAGTGCTGGAGGATTTTTATTTATTTTTTTACATTAAATTACTTATCTGTTTAGGTTGCCCGGGCCCCCCTGCTGGCCAGGCCCGGAACAACAGGGCCAGTTGTACTGGCCTATCAGCGGCCCTGAGAGTGATCACTCTGTTTATTTAGAAAAGGAAGGGGCCAGTAAATGACAGTGGTTAGCCCCTCCCCCCACTCCCCATCCTGAAACATCCCCCACAGCAGCCAAGGGAAGAGGAGGGGAGCCCAACAGTAGGGGTAATCGGCACCGCACAGAGTGATTAGGGTGTACCCAGACACCTGGCACCCCCCCTGCACACGCCTACGCCCCTTATTAAAACCACACCCCTCATTGAAGCTACGCAGATCTCATCAACAGCCCCACCCCTCATTAAAGCCATGCCCCTCATCACTGCTACACCTCTCATTGAAGCCACACCCCTCATCACTGCTACACCCCTCATTGAGGCCACACCCCTCATCACTGCTACACCTCTCATTGAAGCCACACCCCTCATCACTACTACACCCCTTATCACAGTCCCACCCCTCATTGAAGCCACACATATCTCATCAACAGCCCCACCCCTCATTAAAACCATGCTCCTCATTGAAGCCACACCCCTCATCACTGCTACACCCCTCATCACTGCTACACCCCTCATTGAAGCCACACCCCTCAGCACTACTACACCGCTTATCACAGTCCCACCCCTGATTAAAACCACACCCCTCATTGAAGCCACATCCCTCATTGAAGTCACACCCCTCAGCACTACTACACCCCTTATCACAGTCCCACCCCTCATTAAAACCACACCCCTCATTGAAGCCACACCCCTCAGCACAGGCTTGTACTGCAGGTGAAGGGGAGACTATGACAAAACGTATCTATGTCTCAGGCAGGAGGTGTGGCGATGTACAATCTGCATTCCTTCCCCATAGTGAGTCACTAATCAGCCACAAATCTCAGGTGTCCTGACTCTTCACTGGCTGCATGCTTGTTCCCAGTCTGAGGATGAATATGAATCTTTACAGCCCCCCACCCCCTATCTCCACCATGGTACCCCGGGCCGTGTCATTGGGGATCGGTAGCAGTAGACGGTATTCTCTGGGCAGAGTCTCCGTCTTGTTTTGAAGTCTTGCAGTCGGCTTGAATCAGAATTAAATTATTCATTAGTGTCTGGCGTAATGTTTTTCTAAAGCCGGGATCTGTATAAATGATGGAACACTTTCACCTTCCTTCCGATAAGTGCTGTTTGCTTGGCCTTTTAATTGCCACGTTCTGTATACCAATGAGACGATGATCCCCCCGGGCGGCAGAAAGGTTAAATCTCCGACTGCGCTAAATACAAATGAGGTGCGCCGTATCCTGGTACCAGGCGGGACGCCGCGCGAGGAACCGAGCCGCCATCTTGTCCTTCAGAATGTAGAGCAGGACAGTGGCTGAGTGGTTAGTACTTCCACCTGACAGCACAGAGGTCTCCGGTTCCCAAAAGAGGCCTGGAAAGCCAAGACACCGGCTGAAATCTGTCAGTAATTAGAAAGCAATCCCCGCCCCGGTTCAGTCTCACCTGATGGCCTATAAAAAGGTGTCTCATTACCGAGGTGTCACACAAGAAACATCTCATGATGGGTCTCAAGACCTACACAACCTTATTGTTGCAAAACATACTGATGGCATTGGTTTCTAAACTTCTAAATGTTCCAGTGAGCACTGTAGGGGCCATAATCTGGAAGTGGAAAGAACATAATTTCACCATAAACCGGCCCCCACCAGGTGCTCCTCCCAAGAATTCTGACAGAGGAGTGACAAGAATTATCAGAAGAGTTCCAAGAGCCAAGGAGCATTTGTGGAGAGCTTCAGAAAGACCTGGAATTAGCAGGTACACAATAGGTAATGCCCTCCCCCGCCATGTCCTGTATGTACGCTCACCACACACCCGCCATGTCCTGTATACACGCTCACCCCTCACCCGCCATGTCCTGTATACACACTCACCCCTCCCCCGCCATGTCCTGTATACACGCTCACCACTCACCCGCCATGTCCTGTATACACGCTCACCCCTCACCCGCCATGTCCTGTATACACACTCACCCCTCCCCCGCCATGTCCTGTATACACGCTCACCCCTCCCCCGCCATGTCCTGTATACACGCTCACCCCCTCACCCGCCATGTCCTGTATACACGCTCACCCCTCCCCCGCCATGTCCTGTATACACACTCACCCCTCCCCGCCATGTCCTGTATACACACTCACCACTCACCCACCATGTCCTGTATACACACTCACCACACACCCGCCATGTCCTGTATACACACTCACCACACACCCGCCATGTCCTGTATACACGCTCACCACTCACCCACCATGTCCTGTATACACACTCACCACACACCCGCCATGTCCTGTATACACACTCACCCCACACCCGCCATGTCCTGTATACACGCTCACCACACACCCGCCATGTCCTGTATACACGCTCACCACTCACCCACCATGTCCTGTATACACACTCACCACTCACCCGCCATGTCCTGTATACACACTCACCACACACCCGCCATGTCCTGTATACACACTCACCCCTCCCCCGCCATATCCTGTATACACACTCACCACACACCCGCCATGTCCTGTATACACACTCACCACTCACCCGCCATGTCCTGTATACACACTCACCACACACCCGCCATGTCCTGTATACACACTCACCACTCACCCACCATGTCCTGTATACACGCTCACCACACACCCACCATGTCCTGTATACACACTCACCACACGCCCGCCATGTCCTGTATACACACTCACCCCTCCCCGCCATGTCCTGTATACACACTCACCACTCACCCGCCATGTCCTGTATACACACTCACCACACGCCCGCCATGTCCTGTATACACACTCACCACTCACCCGCCATGTCCTGTATACACACTCACCACACACCCGCCATGTCCTGTATACACGCTCACCCCTCCCCCGCCATGTCCTGTATACACGCTCACCACACACCGGCCATGTCCTGTATACACACTCACCACTCACCCGCCATGTCCTGTATACACACTCACCACACACCCGCCATGTCCTGTATACACACTCACCACTCACCCGCCATGTCCTGTATACACACTCACCCCTCCCCCGCCATGTCCTGTATACACACTCACCACACACCCGCCATGTCCTGTATACACACTCACCACTCACCCGCCATGTCCTGTATACACGCTCACCACTCCCCCGCCATGTCCTGTATACACGCTCACCACTCACCCGCCATGTCCTGTATACACGCTCACCCCTCACCCGCCATGTCCTGTATACACGCTCACCACTCACCCGCCATGTCCTGTATACACACTCACCACTCACCCGCCATGTCCTGTATACACACTCACCACACACCCGCCATGTCCTGTATACACACTCACCACTCACCCGCCATGTCCTGTATACACACTCACCACTCACCCGCCATGTCCTGTATACACGCTCACCACTCCCCCGCCATGTCCTGTATACACGCTCACCACTCACCCGCCATGTCCTGTATACACGCTCACCCCTCACCCGCCATGTCCTGTATACACGCTCACCCCACACCCGCCATGTCCTGTATACACGCTCACCACTCACCCGCCATGTCCTGTATACACGCTCACCACTCACCCGCCATGTCCTGTATACACGCTCACCACTCCCCGCCATGTCCTGTATACACACTCACCACACACCCGCCATGTCCTGTATACACACTCACCACTCACCCGCCATGTCCTGTATACACGCTCACCACTCACCCACCATGTCCTGTATACACGCTCACCACACACCGGCCATGTCCTGTATACACACTCACCACACACCCGCCATGTCCTGTATACACGCTCACCACTCACCCGCCATGTCCTGTATACACGCTCACCCCTCACCCGCCATGTCCTGTATACACGCTCACCACTCCCCGCCATGTCCTGTATACACACTCACCCCTCCCCACCATGTCCTGTATACACGCTCACCACACACCCGCCATGTCCTGTATACACGCTCACCACTCACCCACCATGTCCTGTATACACGCTCACCACTCACCCACCATGTCCTGTATACACACTCACCACACACCCGCCATGTCCTGTATACACGCTCACCACTCACCCACCATGTCCTGTATACACACTCACCACTCACCCGCCATGTCCTGTATACACACTCACCACACACCCGCCATGTCCTGTATACACACTCACCCCTCCCCCGCCATATCCTGTATACACACTCACCACACACCCGCCATGTCCTGTATACACACTCACCACTCACCCGCCATGTCCTGTATACACACTCACCACACACCCGCCATGTCCTGTATACACACTCACCACTCACCCACCATGTCCTGTATACACGCTCACCACACACCCACCATGTCCTGTATACACACTCACCACACGCCCGCCATGTCCTGTATACACACTCACCCCTCCCCGCCATGTCCTGTATACACACTCACCACTCACCCGCCATGTCCTGTATACACACTCACCACACGCCCGCCATGTCCTGTATACACACTCACCACTCACCCGCCATGTCCTGTATACACACTCACCACACACCCGCCATGTCCTGTATACACGCTCACCCCTCCCCCGCCATGTCCTGTATACACACTCACCACACACCCGCCATGTCCTGTATACACGCTCACCCCACACCCGCCATGTCCTGTATACACACTCACCACTCACCCACCATGTCCTGTATACACGCTCACCACACACCCACCATGTCCTGTATACACACTCACCACACGCCCGCCATGTCCTGTATACACACTCACCCCTCCCCGCCATGTCCTGTATACACACTCACCACTCACCCGCCATGTCCTGTATACACACTCACCACACGCCCGCCATGTCCTGTATACACACTCACCACTCACCCGCCATGTCCTGTATACACACTCACCACTCACCCGCCATGTCCTGTATACACGCTCACCACTCACCCGCCATGTCCTGTATACACACTCACCACACACCCGCCATGTCCTGTATACACACTCACCACTCACCCGCCATGTCCTGTATACACACTCACCACACACCCGCCATGTCCTGTATACACGCTCACCACACACCCGCCATGTCCTGTATACACGCTCACCACTCACCCGCCATGTCCTGTATACACACTCACCACACACCCGCCATGTCCTGTATACACGCTCACCACACACCCGCCATGTCCTGTATACACGCTCACCACACACCCGCCATGTCCTGTATACACACTCACCACACACCCGCCATGTCCTGTATACACACTCACCCCTCACCCGCCATGTCCTGTATACACACTCACCACACACCCGCCATGTCCTGTATACACACTCACCACACACCCGCCATGTCCTGTATACACGCTCACCACTCACCCGCCATGTCCTGTATACACGCTCACCCCTCACCCGCCATGTCCTGTATACACGCTCACCACTCCCCCGCCATGTCCTGTATACACGCTCACCACTCACCCGCCATGTCCTGTATACACGCTCACCCCTCACCCGCCATGTCCTGTATACACGCTCACCACTCCCCGCCATGTCCTGTATACACACTCACCCCTCCCCACCATGTCCTGTATACACGCTCACCACACACCCGCCATGTCCTGTATACACGCTCACCACTCACCCACCATGTCCTGTATACACGCTCACCACGCACCCGCCATGTCCTGTATACACACTCACCACGCACCCGCCATGTCCTGTATACACGCTCACCACACGCCCGCCATGTCCTGTATACACACTCACCCCTCCCCCGCCATGTCCTGTATACACGCTCACCACTCCCCGCCATGTCCTGTATACACACTCACCACACACCCGCCATGTCCTGTATACACACTCACCCCTCCCCGCCATGTCCTGTATACACACTCACCACTCACCCGCCATGTCCTGTATACACACTCACCCCACACCCGCCATGTCCTGTATACACGCTCACCACTCACCCGCCATGTCCTGTATACACACTCACCACTCACCCGCCATGTCCTGTATACACGCTCACCACTCACCCGCCATGTCTTGTATACACGCTCACCACTCACCCACCATGTCCTGTATACACACTCACCACTCACCCACCATGTCCTGTATACACGCTCACCACTCACCCGCCATGTCCTGTATACACGCTCACCACTCACCCACCATGTCCTGTATACACGCTCACCACGCACCCGCCATGTCCTGTATACACACTCACCACGCACCCGCCATGTCCTGTATACACGCTCACCACACGCCCGCCATGTCCTGTATACACACTCACCCCTCCCCCGCCATGTCCTGTATACACGCTCACCACTCCCCCGCCATGTCCTGTATACACGCTCACCCCACACCCGCCATGTCCTGTATGACCGCTCACCACACACCCGCCATGTCCTGTATACATGCTCACCCCTCCCCCGCCATGTCCTGTATACACGCTCACCCCTCCCCCGCCATGTCCTGTATACACGCTCACCACACGCCCGTCATATATATATACACACACACACCTAATATAATCAGAGAGCCTGACTTAGTAGACGTGGTCCGCTCATCCCCCGCTCTCCGCACGCTCCAGGAGGAAAATCTGCCACTAAATAAACTCCGGAACCGTCCGGAAAATAAACCATCAGAATCGGCGTCTGAATAATGAATGTTTCCAATTATTTATTGTGAGAATGTTTACAGAGCGAGAGCCGCGTCCTCCATCTGACCCGATAATTACACCGAGCGCCGTCACTGCGACACCAACGTCTCGCACCCTATATATGTGTGTGCGTCAGCGGGGGAGGGGAGAGGAGAGGGCGGCCATTAGGGTGACCACGTGTCCCGGATTGCCTGGGACAGTCCCGCGTTTTGCAGATCTGTCCCGGGTCCCGGGCACCTTCATTCCGGGACAATACAGTGTCCCTGAATGAAACTGACACAGCCACCCCCCCGGGCCAATCTGATGCCCCCAAAAAAGGTCACGCCTCGCCACTTCTTTACTCATTAACAGTACTTGTCCTGGCCGACTGAAGCCCCAGCATTCTGAGCGTAGGAGGATTTAACTTTCTCCTCCTCCTTTGCCCCCTAGTGCTTTAACTCCACCCACTTCCTCCCCAATCTTCTCCGGTGGCATGCTCAGAGGGAGGGGAACTGCCAGGATTTGAGAGCAACTCTCAATACTCAGAGGTGAGGCCGGGCGCCGGGAATGGATGTAACACCATGTGTGTCATGAGACACTGACTGCAGAGAGGACGGCAGATGAGCTGGCAGCAGAGGCAGTGGCGGCTGGTGGTCACGGGATCACAGGCGGCCCCCCTCCCCCGTCGGTTGGTCAGCCAGGGCCCGGCACTTACCCCATTTAGCGGGCAGTGCTCCGGGTGGCGGGGGGGGGCCTGCTGTCTCGGTTCCCCAGTGTCTCCTACCTCCACCTCCTGGTGGCCAATCCGATCGGATTTCCTTTCGGCCAATCGGCTGATGGATCTCATGACCCCCCAAAAGTGAAAGACTACAGGTCCCAGCATGAACCCCTCAGAGCCGAAGATGTGACCCCCCCCCAACTAGTAAAGTACTACAGGTCCCAGTATGAACCCGTCAAATGTATGGGGTCACAAAAAAAGGTATCAAAAATCATCTTTTTTGGGCGGGGTGGGGGAGGGGGGGGTGTCCCTGAATGGCAGTTTGGAAATGTGGTCACCCTAGCGGCCATGTTGGTCCAGCAGGATTGTCATGTGACCAGTAATAGGGGATGATGGGAAATACATAGAGACGGCCATGTTGGTCCAGCAGGATTGTCATGTGACCAGTAATAGGGGATGATGGGAAATACATAGAGACGGCCATGTTGGTCCAGCAGGATTGTCATGTGACCAGTAATAGGGGATGATGGGAAATACATAGAGACGGCCATGTTGGTCCAGCAGGATTGTCATGTGACCAGTAATAGGGGATGATGGGAAATACATAGAGACGGCCATGTTGGTCCAGCAGGATTGTCATGTGACCAGTAATAGGGGATGATGGGAAATACATAGAGACGGCCATGTTGGTCCAGCAGGATTGTCATGTGACCAGTAATAGGGGATGATGGGAAATACATAGAGACGGCCATGTTGGTCCAGCAGGATTGTCATGTGACCAGTAATAGGGGATGATGGGAAATACATGGAGACGGCCATGTTGGTCCAGCAGGATTGTCATGTGACCAGCAATAGGGAATAATGGGAAATTCATAGAGACGGCCATGTTGGTCCAGCAGCATTGTCATGTGACCAGCAATAGGGGATCATGGGAAATACATAGAGACGGCCATGTTGGTCCAGCAGGATTGTCATGTGACCAGTAATAGGGGATGATGGGAAATACATGGAGACGGCCATGTTGGTCCAGCAGGATTGTCATGTGACCAGCAATAGGGAATAATGGGAAATTCATAGAGACGGCCATGTTGGTCCAGCAGCATTGTCATGTGACCAGCAATAGGGGATCATGGGAAATACATAGAGACGGCCATGTTGGTCCAGCAGGATTGTCATGTGACCAGTAATAGGGGATCCTAGGAAATACATAGAGACGGCCATGTTGGTCCAGCGGATTTATCCTTCTGTAGGAGGGTCATGTGACCAATAATGGGGGATCATGGGAAATACACAGGGAAGGCCATGGCACCAATATTCCTCATCTGTAACCCTTAGGAACCCCTCATAAGGAACCCCTCCCCCTGTCACCAACACCCCATGGATCCTGATCATTATTGATGGGACAAAGTTTCAGACCCCTGTGTCAGCCAATAGGAAACTGAGCGGTTGCTCTGGGTTACCGCCCATTGCACGGCACCATTGGTGACCTTCTGCCAATAGTCTGCCGCCGTCTGTGAGTCTTATGTGTAAAATAAAATAATTTCCACTTTTGTTTTTTCCTCATCACAGGAGAATAAAACATATTAAATGTTGATGTAATTATCTCCATGGGGGGTCATCAGACCGTGATTACCCAATACACAGGGGGGAGGGGGGGGTAATATTCACCCCTCCATCCAGCTCCTCATATGAGCTCTGCCTGTGTGTGAGCGCCCCCTGTGGGTAAGAGAGCAGACTGCGCCTGAGCATTGGCCGCGACGCTTTACCACTGAGAAATAATCGCAGACGGTTTGTGTACATCAATCATTTGTGACCTTCCTTCTGGAATCTCCTTTTCCTTCCGCCCAAGGTGGAGCTTCGCTTTCATTATACCCCGCCCCCCATCCTGACCACACCCACTATATCTATTAGAGCTCATTGATCATATTATTATTATTATTGATCATATTCTTATTATATTATTATATACAGACTTTTATTGATCAGGTTATATACAGACTGATTGCTAGACATGTGCGCCGTCAATAAATTTGGTTTGTTTCGTATTAGAGGAAATTCATATTTCGTGCCTGAAATTCAATTTGGATTTGTTTCGTACGAAATACGAAAGTTCGTTAGATTCCTTAACTTTTCATAACAATTACGAACATTCGTTATGATGAATTTAAAAAGCAAAAAATACCTTTCTCAATATGGCAGTCGTCGACTCATTATGCTCATTATGAGGGGCTCCCACCATCCCTGTGCTGTGCTCATTATGAGGGGCTCCCACCATCCCTCTGCTGTGCTCATTATGAGGGGCTCCCACCATCCATGTGCTCATTATGAGGGGCTCCCACCATCCCTGTGCTCATTATGAGGGGCTCCCACCATCCATGTGCTCATTATGAGGGGCTCCCACCATCCCTGTGCTCATTATGAGGGGCTCCCACCATCCATGTGCTCATTATGAGGGGCTCCCACCATCCATGTGCTCATTATGAGGGGCTCCCATCATCCCTGTGCTGTGCTCATTATGAGGGGCTCCCACCATCCCTCTGCTGTGCTCATTATGAGGGGCTCCCACCATCCCTGTGCTCATTATGAGGGGCTCCCACCATCCATGTGCTCATTATGAGGGGCTCCCATCATCCCTGTGCTGTGCTCATTATGAGGGGCTCCCACCATCCCTCTGCTGTGCTCATTATGAGGGGCTCCCACCATCCATGTGCTCATTATGAGGGGCTCCCACCATCCCTGTGCTCATTATGAGGGGCTCCCCCCATCTCTGTGCTGTGCTCATTATGAGGGGCTCCCAGCATCCCTGTGCTGTGCTCATTATGAGGGGCTCCCATCATCCCTGTGCTGTGCTCATTATGAGGGGCTCCCCCCATCCCTGTGCTGTGCTCATTATGAGGGGCTCCCACCATCCCTGTGCTGTGCTCATTATGAGGGGCTCCCCCCATCCCTGTGCTGTGCTCATTATGAGGGGCTCCCATCATCCCTGTGCTGTGCTCATTATGAGGGGCTCCCATCATCCCTGTGCTGTGATGACTTTCTGGGTTTTTAGCTTCATCATAACGAATAATTGTAATAATTATGACAATAATAAAACGATATTAAGGAACATTCTTATTTTGTCCGATTCTGAATCTCCCATCGACTCCCAGTACCAGTCTGAGTCTCTCCCACTCCTGAAACAAAATTCATCAATGAAATTTCGTATTTCTTATAAAATTGGTAAGAATAGAAATTCGTATTTCGGATGCTTCGGAATGTAGGAGTTTTCGATTGGTACGGAAGGAATCGCACTTGTCTACTGATTGCAGGCTTCATTCACAGATACAATGTAACAATCGTATAACTACATGTTTCTGTCTTTATGTGCCGCTTCTCCTTCTATCTGAGCTCCACAACTGTGAACAAAATCTCAGTTTTCTTTTGTTTTATTAGAATTTGTTGCTGTTTAACCCCTTGTTAGCCCTTATTGGTTCCATTAACTCCTTCCTCCCCTTCTTCCCTTTACTTATCTTTGTCATCTTCCTCTTATTTGTTCTTTCTTCCCAGAATCTCATTTCTTTCCTATATAAGATGGAGAAATCTCAGAATGCGGTCGTCACTCTCGATTGGTCTTTTGCATTTTTAGTTCTCAGGTGGAAGAAAAGATTTTTGTTACCATAATGGAAATGAAATCCTTTTCCTGCTGTGCGATGCTCATTATATTACATTGGTTCAATCGTGTCACAATGCCTCCCAGTATTAAAACATGGTGGCCCCGGGGCCAGTGGACAGCTACTGTCATTTCTGTGCAGAATACTCAGGGGGGAGGGGAAGGGGGGCTGTGGGGAGGAGGTGGCGGGGGGCTGTGGGGAGGAGGTGGCGGGGGGGGGGGGTGAGTCTGGCATCTTTGCCTTGGGTACCAGAAGACCTTGTCTGGGTGATGGTTGTGACTCATAACTGGCAATAAAAGTTGATGATAACTCAGATTGGTGGGCAGATTGTGTATTGTACATAGATATGATTACAAACTAAGATATAATAATATTGTGAGGGAGATCATTGAGCTTCCCCGGGATACAAGGAGAAAAATTGAGATATGTCCCTAGGGCACAGGATGGGCAGAAGAGCCCAATGTCAGCCAATGTTGGGCACAGGATGGGCAGAAGAGCCCAATGTCAGCCAATGTTGGGCACAGGATGGGCAGAAGAGCCCAATGTCAGCCAATGTTGGGCACTGGAGGGGCAGAAGAGCCCAATGTCAGCCAATGTTGGGCACAGGATGGGCAGAAGAGCCCAATGTCAGCCAATGTTGGGCACAGGATGGGCAGAAGAGCCCAATGTCAGCCAATGTTGGGCACAGGATGGGCAGAAGAGCCCAATGTCAGCCAATGTTGGGCACAGGATGGGCAGAAGAGCCCAATGTCAGCCAATGTTGGGCACTGGAGGGGCAGAAGAGCCCAATGTCAGCCAATGTTGGGCACTGGAGGGGCAGAAGAGCCCAATTTCAGCCAATGTCGGGCACTGGAGGGGCAGAAGAGCCCAATGTCAGCCAATGTTGGGCACAGGATGGGCAGAAGAGCCCAATGTCAGCCAATGTTGGGCACTGGAGGGGCAGAAGAGCCCAATGTCAGCCAATGTTGGGCACTGGAGGGGCAGAAGAGCCCAATGTCAGCCAATGTTGGGCACAGGATGGGCAGAAGAGCCCAATGTCAGCCAATGTTGGGCACTGGAAGGGCAGAAGAGCCCAATGTCAGCCAATGTTGGGCACTGAAGGGGCAGAAGAGCCCAATGTCAGCCAATGTTGGGCACTGGAGGGGCAGAAGAGCCCAATGTCAGCCAATGTTGGGCACTGGAGGGGCAGAAGAGCCCAATGTCAGCCAATGTTGGGCACTGGAAGGGCAGAAGAGCCCAATGTCAGCCAATGTTGGTCACCTGTAGGTGGGGTGCAGCACGGTAGGCCGGCATTATTTCACACAGTCAGGTGCAATAGAGAACTTGTATTGATGTAATTCTCAGCCCGGTACACTCACAGTTTTCAGCAACGTGAAAGGAGCATTATTCAGCTGGACCGACATTGTCTGTTCAGAGGGAACAGAATGTGGCCTGGCTGTCTTGTGCCCAGTTGGGAAGGTGTCCAGTAGGGATGAGCTTCGTGTTCGAGTCGAACATACGTTCGATCGTTCGACGAAGATCGAACGATTTGGGCCGTTCGCGCCAAATTCGAGTGACGCGAACGGCCCACAATGCACTACGCCATCGCAGTGTCATCCAGGCGCTGTGATTGGCCAAGCATGCACTGTGACCCCGCATGCTTGGCCAATCACAGCGCCGGCAGCGAGGAGAGCAATGATTGGCCACAGGCAGGATGCCTGTGGCCAATTATTGCTGAGGGGGTTTAGTACACGCCCCACACTATAAAAGGCCGCCAGCGCGGCGGCCTTGTGTAGTGTGTTCCGGAGCAGGGAAAGAGAAGCATAGGCAGGGACAGTGTCATTTTTTTCCTTTACTAATCCTGGATTCCTTGTGTTTAGGGACAGATAAGGATAGGTAGGGAGAGTGTCAGTGTGTTATTCTGTGCTAAACCTTGTTTGTAGGGACAGAAAAGGACAGTGAGGGAAAGTGTCAGTGTGCTATTCTGTGCTAAATCTTGTTTGTAGGGACAGAGAAGGACAGTGAGGGAAACTATCAGTGTGCTATTCTGTGCTAAACCTTGTTTGTAGGGACAGAGAAGGACAGTGAGGGAAAGTGTCAGTGTGCTATTCTGTGCTAAACCTTGTTTGTAGGGACAGAGAAGGACAGTGAGGGAAACGATCAGTGTGCTATTCTGTGCTAAACCTTGTTTGTAGGGACAGAGAAGGACAGTGAGGGAAAGTGTCAGTGTGCTATTCTGTGCTAAACCTTGTTTGTAGGGACAGAGAAGGACAGTGAGGGAAAGTGTCAGTGTGCTATTCTGTGCTAAACCTTGTTTGTAGGGACAGAGAAGGACAGTGAGGGAAACTATCAGTGTGCTATTCTGTGCTAAACCAATCTTGCTGAACCATATTTGAAATCCTTGAGTTTAGGGACAGAGAAGGACACTCGGGGAAACTATCAGTGTGCTATTCTGTGCTAAACCTTGTTTGTAGGGACAGAGAAGGACAGTGAGGGAAAGTGTCAGTGTGCTATTCTGTGCTAAACCTTGTTTGTAGGGACAGAGAAGGACAGTGAGGGAAAGTGTCAGTGTGCTATTCTGTGCTAAACCTTGTTTGTAGGGACAGAGAAGGACAGTGAGGGAACCTATCAGTGTGCTATTCTGTGCTAAACCAATCTTGCTGAACCATATTTGAAATCCTTGAGTTTAGGGACAGAGAAGGACACTCGTGGAAACTATCAGTGTGCTATTCTGTGCTAAACCTTGTTTGTAGGGACAGAGAAGGACAGTGAGGGAAAGTGTCAGTGTGCTATTCTGTGCTAAACCTTGTTTGTAGGGACAGAGAAGGACAGTGAGGGAAACTATCAGTGTGCTATTCTGTGCTAAACCAATCTTGCTGAACCATATTTGAAATCCTTGAGTTTAGGGACAGAGAAGGACACTCGGGGAAACTATCAGTGTGCTATTCTGGGCTAAACCAATCTTGCTGAACCATATTTGAAATCCTTGAGTTTAGGGACAGAGAAGGACACTCGTGGAAACTATCAGTGTGCTATTCTGTGGTAAACCTTGTTTGTAGGGACAGAGAAGGACAGTGAGGGAAAGTGTCAGTGTGCTATTCTGTGCTAAACCAATCTTGCTGAACCATATTTGAAATCCTTGAGTTTAGGGACAGAGAAGGACACTCGGGGAAACTATCAGTGTGCTATTCTGTGCTAAACCAATCTTGCTGAACCATATTTGAAATCCTTGAGTTTAGGGACAGAGAAGGACACTCGGGGAAACTATCAGTGTGCTATTCTGTGCTAAACCAATCTTGCTGAACCATATTTGAAATCCTTGAGTTTAGGGACAGAGAAGGACACTCGTGGAAACTATCAGTGTGCTATTCTGTGAAAAAATCTTGTTTGTAGGGACAGAGAAGGACAGTGAGGGAAACTGTCAGTGTGCTATTCTGTGCTAAACCAATCTTGCTGAAGCATATTGCAAATCCTTGTGTTTAGGGACAGAGAAGGATAGGCAGGGGACAGTGTCAGTGTCATTGTTGCTAAGCCTCCTGCACAGTATACACCTGAAGGTAGCCCTTATTGCTGTTTTTCCCATCCACCTGCAGGCCATCCATTAAAATGTCTGGAAGGCAAACAAGGAGAGGCAGACAGTCAGGAGGCAAAAAAAGAGGGCAAGCAGGCTCTGTGTCTGGGGGCAACAGTGCTGGTCGTGGACGCGGTGCATTGTCATCAGCACATGGCCATGGGGCACGCTTGTCCTTCTTTTCGGCAGCTGGACATGTTGAGCCACATCATGCCGAAGACTTGGTAGAGTGGATGACCAAGCCCACCTCATCCTCCTCATCCTCTCTCACCCAGGCTCAGGGTACTGGCAAAGCAGCTGCCAAAGCGTCCTCTTCTCTGGTATCAATATAATCATTAGTCACTCCTTCCCTAGACCCACCATGTCCTCCTCCTGAGGAGTCCCCCGAACTGTTTGAGCACAGTGTTGGGTACATGCTCCAGGAGGATGCCCAGCATTTCGAAGGGTCTGATGATGAAACCCAGCTACAGGAAGGCAGTAGCGTGAGAGCAGACAGAGGGGATGCTCAAGAAGGACACCAATCTGGCAGTCATGTTCCAGCAGCTGCAGCATACTGCCAGATTGGCTCCAGTGATGAGGAGGGAGGGGATGATGAGGTCACTGACTCCACGTGGGTGCCTAATAGGAGAGAGGAGGAGGAGGAGGATGAGGAGGAGGCACATCTCCAATGAGGCAGGATGCCCTTGGGTGGCCAGCGTATGGGCAGCACACCGACGGAATCACACCGCAGAGCTCCGCCTGTGCAGGGCGCTGCCTCTGCCCGTCATTCAAAAAGTTCTTTGGTGTGGGCCTTTTTTGAGGCGAGTGCATCAGATCGCACAGCTGCTGTTTGCAACATATGTCTCAAGCGTATATCGCGTGGCCAAAACATCAGCCGCTTGGGCACCACATGCTTGATCAGACATATGTTGACCTGCCATGCAGCTCGTTGGCAAGCCTACCTTAAAGACCCACACCAAAGAACAAAGCTGACCTCTTCTTGCACCGCATCAGCTGGGATCTCCAACCCCACTATACCTTCACTCCTCTCTGAAACCTGCTCTGAGAGGAATGAAGGTGTAGAATTAGGCGTGTCACAGCCAAGTACTTGCGGCCACTCTGCTAGCAGTACACCAACGTCCGATTCTAGCAGGCAAATTTCCCTGCCCCAGCTGCTGGACCGTCGAAAGAAGTTCACTCCCAGCCATCCACATGCCCAGCGGTTGAATGCTAGCTTGGCTAAATTGCTAGCGCTTCAACTGCTGCCTTTTCAGTTGGTAGACTCGGCCCCCTTCCGTGAGTTTGTGCAATGTGCGGTTCCTCAGTGGCAGGTTCCCAAACGCCACTTTTTCTCACGGAAGGCGATTCCGGCTCTCTACAGGCATGTGGAAGGCAATGTCTTGGCCTCGCTGGACAGGGCGGTCAGCGGTAAGGTGCATATTACCGCTGACTCATGGTCCAGCAGGCATGGACAGGGACGTTACCTTTCTTTCACAGCCCATTGGGTCACTCTTTTGGCAGCTGGGAAGGATGCAGGACAAGGTGCAGTAGTGTTGGAGGTTGTTCCACCGCCACGCCTCCAAAATGCTACTACTGGTTGTGACACACCTCTCTCCTCCACCCCCTCCTCTTCTTCTTCCTCCATGGCCTCTTCCTGTGGTTTGTCCTCGGAACCAGCGGTGCTCCGTAGGCGTTCAAGGGGCTACGCAAGTACGCAGGCAAAAAGATGCCATGCCGTGCTTGCGCTGGTGTGTTTGGGGGACAGGAGCCACACTGGGGCAGAGGTTCTGTCTGCTCTGCAGGGGCAGGCCGAGAGGTGGTTGACGTCACGCCAGCTTAAGCCAGGAATGGTGGTTTGCGACAATGGCACCAACCTCCTCTCCGCCCTCTGACAGGGACAACTGACCCATGTGCCCTGTATGGCTCACGTCCTTAACCTGGTGGTGCAGCGGTTCTTGGGGCAGGTACCCGGGCTTGCAGGATGTCCTGAGGCAGGCCAGGAAAGTCTGTGTGCATTTCCGCAGATCTTATAATGCCAGTGCTCGCCTGGCTGAGCTGCAAAAGGAGTTGAACCTGCCCAAGAACCGCCTTATATGTGACATGCCCACCAGGTGGAACTCAACGTTGGCCATGCTGCAGCGGCTGCACACGCAGCAGAGGGCCATCAATGAGTACCTGTGCGACTACGGCACCAGGACAGGGTCAGGGGAGCTCGGGTTTTTTTCACCACGCCAGTGGGGCATGATCAGGGATGCATGCACTGTCCTGGCACCATTTGAGGAGGCCACGAGGATGGTGAGCAGTGACAGTGCATGCATCAGTGACACTGTACCTCTTGTCCACCTGTTGGAGCACACGCTGCATGGAATAATGGACAGGGCACTTGAGGCAGAACAGAGGCAGGAAGAGGAGGACTTCCTTGCCTCTCAAGGCCCCCTTTACCCTGACAGTGTTCCTTCTGTCCCACCTATCGCACAGGTAGAGGAGGAGGAGGAGGAGGAGGAGGAGGATTGTGTCAGCATGGAGGTGGAGGCTGGCACTCAGCATCATCAGCAGCAGTCTTTTAGGGATGATTTACAGTCCCAAGAAACCAGTGGACTTGTACGTGGCTGGGAGGAGGTGGCTGCGGATCATGTCGTCCTTAGTGACCCAGAGGACTCCGGACCGAATGCCTCAGCTAACCTACGCTGCATGGCCTCCCTGATCCTGCAAAGTCTGCGGAAGGATCCTCGTATTCTTCGGATCAAGGAGAGGGACCATTACTGGCTGGCCACTCTCCTTGATCCACGGTACAAGGGTAAGGTTGCGGACCTTATGTTACCGTCGCAGAGGGAGCAGAGGATGAGACAACTCCGGGAGGCCTTGCAGAAAGGTCTGTGCAACGCGTTCCCAGAGACTGGGAGGTTACAAACTCCTGGTCCTGGACAACGAGTTGCTGAGGCTTCGGCCAGTCAAAGAAGGAGCGGTGGGGAAGGTGGCCGTCTGACCGATGCGTTCAGACAATTCTTTAGTCCGCAGCCCCAAAGTATGATCGGTTCCAGCAACCATCGCCAGCGTCTGATATACATGGTGCAGGAATACCTAGGGGCAAGGTCAGACTTGGACACCTTCCCCACCGAAAATCCTCTGGCTTACTGGGTCTTGAGGATGGATCACTGGCCAGAGCTTGCACAGTATGCAATTGAGCTACTGGCCTGTCCTGCATCCAGCGTTCTTTCAGAACGCACATTCAGTGCTGCTGGAGGATTTGTCACGGATCACAGGGTGCGCCTGTCCACCGGCTCGGTTGATCGACTGACTTTCATCAAGATGAACCAGTCTTGGATCACCACCAGCTACCACACACCTGATGCTGATATAACAGACTAATTGATTTTAAAATGTCACATCCCTTCAAGACTGATGCTGATGCTGAGTGCCTGTGCTGTTATGTTGACTGGCTATCCTCCTCCTCCTCAATGATACGATTAATGATGATAGCTTGGAAGATCATTTTGGTTTATGGGTGACGCCACCAGTGGCTAAGGCCCAATTTTTCAGCCCCTGTTTAACAGGGGCGTGTAATTAAAATTTTTGATGCAATACTTTGCAACAGGCCTCATTGCTGTGCTCCAAGTACAGTATCTGTGAGTGGTTGCAGTGTTGTGCCACCAGTGCCTAAGGCCCAATTTTTCAGCCCCTGTTCAACAGGGGCATGTAATTATAATTATTGATCTAATAATTCACAGCAGGCCCCATTGCTGCGCCCACCAAGAGTAACTGTCAGGCCTTACAGTGTTGTGGCACCAGCACCACCATCAAAGGCCCAATTTTTACTACCACTGTTCAACAATTATATGTAATTAAAATTCCTGATATAATAGTTGACAGCAGGGCGTTCCAGCACCAACCAAGAGTAACTGTGAGTGCTTACAGTGTTGTGCCAACACCAACAACTAAGGGGCCTATTTCTGCAGAGTATATACGGCAGGTCCCTACTTTCAAACATCCAACTTACAAACGACTCCTACTTGCAAACGGAAGAAGACAACAGGAAGTGAGAGGAAATCTACCCCTAGGAAGGAAAATTCTCTCCTGTAAGAATTAATATGGGAGAAAGGTGTCTCCTCTCTACTGATGCTTTATCAGCAATCCTTGTTTCAAGAAAAACACCACATTTCAAAAACAGTTGTCATTGGGACGGAAAGTGAGGTGAAATGTTCTGAACAGGGGCACAGACAGCAAAACGGGGTGATAACCCTTACCTATGTTTTCCAAAAAGTTTAAAAATAGATTTTTGGGCTGGAGCTACACTTCAACAATGTACCTGTTCAAAATTACAAACAGATTCTACATAAGAACAAACCTACAGTCCCTGTCTTGTATGCACCGCCTGTATACGGCTGTTCAGAGTATATAGGGCCTTTTTTATTTTATGTGCGGGGTTCCCCTTAATATCCATACAAGACCCAAAGGGGCTGGTAATGGGCTGGGGTAGGGGGGGTGGGGGTGATGGGGTAGCTATGCCATTTTTCTTAAAGATTTTCATCCATATTACCGGGACCAGACATTACATTAAAGCCGCAAGCAGTTTTAAATGGCTTTTTTCCCTTTAGAAATGTAATTTTGTGCAGGGACAGTTCTAAACACGGGAAACACGTGGCATTTCACAGGCATACTATACACACCCCCCAGGTACAATATTTAAAGGAATATTTGACTTTTTTTTTTCACTTTATGCATCATTAAAATGACTGCTCCAGAAAACGTCAGTTTTTAAAACTTCTTTTTGCATTGATACATGTCCCCTGGTGCAGAACCCGGGTTCCCAAACCCTTTTTAGGACAATAACATGCATAATAGTCGTTATAATTAGCACTTTAGAATCCGAACGTTCGCATCCATTGTATTTAATAGGGTTCTAATGTTTGTGCGAACTTTCGGTCCGTCCGCGGGTTCTGGTGCGAACCGAACCCGGGGGACGGGGTGTTCGGCTCATCACTAGTGTCCAGAAGACATCAGGAACCTTTCCTTCATTCTAGTATTGTCCCTAACAGGCGGGGTACCTATCACTATCCTACCAACTCACAAATGCGTGCCAAACTTGGGAACCAGGGTCTTAAATAGGCTCTGCCTGACCCAAGATGGCTGCCTAAGACACATGGGGAGGCAGCACCCAACTGGATTGCTTCCCCAGTGACCCAGGGTACCATAGAGGAACTGTGTTCCTCTGACTTCCCCTCCAACTACAGGGCTCCTGCAGATGAGCGCCACCTGCAGTGGAGAAAGTAGACTTCACTTTCCTACACACCAGAGGGACAGAGGAGCCCAGTGTCAGCCAGAATTGGGCACCGGAGGGGCAGAAGAGCCCCGTGCCAGCCACTAATACATATATTTTCTAGTTTGTCAGCAGCAGTAACATTAAGTGTTGTTGTTCTGAATCTGTAAACCAAGCTGTCCAGGAAAGTGACAGTTACAGGGGGTTGGAACAAACTGCTGGGGGAGCTTAAATGGGCAAATTTTATTCATTTGGTTTAAACCCTTTTTTTACAAAAGCAAAAAATTGGAGCTGCGGAAATCTAAAATTTCTGAGGTACAGCACCATATAGATTAGTTATATGTAATGTTGTGATTCCCATTACCTGCAGGCTAACCCCTAACCCCTACCCCTAACCCCTAACCCCTACCCCTACCCCTAACCCCTACCCCTAACCCTATCCCTAACACCTAACACCTAACCCCTACCCCTAACCCTATCCCTAACACCCTAACCCCTAACCCTATCACCCTAACCCTATCCCTAACACCTAACCCCTACCCCTAACTCCTAACCCTAACCCTAACACCCCTAACCCCTAACCCTATCCCTAACACCCTAACCCCTATCCCCTACCCCCTACCCCTAACCCTATCCCTAACACCCTAACCCCTATCCCCTATCCCCTACCCCCTACCCCTATCACCCTAACCCCTAACCCTATCACCCTAACCCTATCCCTAACACCTAACCCCTACCCCTAACTCCTAACCCTAACCCTAACACCCCTAACCCCTAACCCTATCCCTAACACCCTAACCCCTATCCCCTACCCCCTACCCCTAACCCCTACCCCTAACCCTATCCCTAACACCCTAACCCCTACCCCTAACCCTATCCCTAACACCCTAACCCCTAACCCTATCAACCTAACCCTATCCCTAACACCTAACCCCTACCCCTAACTCCTAACCCTAACCCTAACACCCCTAACCCCTAACCCTATCCCTAACACCCTAACCCCTATCCCCTACCCCCTACCCCTAACCCCTACCCCTAACCCTATCCCTAACACCCTAACCCCTATCCCCTACCCCCTACCCCCTACCCCTAACCCCTAACCCTATCACCCTAACCCTATCCCTAACACCCTAACCCCTAACCCCTACCCCTAACTCCTAACCCTAACCCTAACACCCCTAACCCTATCCCTAACACCCTAACCCCTAACCCTATTCCTAACACCCTAACCCCTAACCCTATCCCTAACACCCTAACCCCTAACCCTATCCCTAACACCCTAACCCCTAACCCTATCCCTAACACCCTAACCCCTATCCCCTACCCCCTACCCCTAACCCCTACCCCTAACCCTATCCCTAACACCCTAACCCCTATCCCCTACCCCCTACCCCCTACCCCTAACCCCTACCCCTATCACCCTAACCCTATCCCTAACACCCTAACCCCTAACCCCTACCCCTAACTCCTAACCCTAACCCTAACACCCCTAACCCTATCCCTAACACCCTAACCCCTAACCCTATCCCTAACACCCTAACCCCTAACCCTATTCCTAACACCCTAACCCCTAACCCTATCCCTAACACCCTAACCCTATCCCTAACACCCTAACCCCTAACCCTATTCCTAACACCCTAACCCCTATCCCCTATCCCCTACCCCCTACCCCTATCACCCTAACCCCTAACCCTATCACCCTAACCCTATCCCTAACACCCTAACCCCTAACCCCTACCCCTAACTCCTAACCCTAACACCCCTAACCCTATCCCTAACACCCTAACCCCTACCCCTAACACCCTAACCCTATCCCTAACACCCTAACACCCTAACCCCTAACACCCTAACCCCTACCACCCTAACCCCTAACCCTATCCCTAACACCCTAACCCCTAACCCTATCCCTAACACCTTAACCCTACCCCTAACCCCTACCCCTACCCCTAACCCCTACCCCTAACCCTATCCCTAACACCCTAACCCCTATCCCCTACCCCCTAACACCTAACCCCTACCCCTAACTCCTAACCCTAACCCTAACACCCCTAACCCTATCCCTAACACCCTAACCCCTAACCCTATCCCTAACACCCTAACCCCTATCCCCTACCCCCTACCCCTAACCCCTACCCCTAACCCTATCCCTAACACCCTAACCCCTATCCCCTACCCCCTACCCCTAACCCCTAACCCTATCACCCTAACCCTATCCCTAACACCCTAACCCCTAACCCCTACCCCTAACTCCTAACCCTAACCCTAACACCCCTAACCCTATCCCTAACACCCTAACCCCTACCCCTAACACCCTAACCCTATCCCTAACACCCTAACACCCTAACCCCTAACACCCTAACCCCTACCCCCCTAACCCCTAACCCTATCCCTAACACCCTAACCCCTAACCCTATCCCTAACACCCTAACCCTACCCCTAACCCCTACCCCTAACCCTATCCCTAACACCCTAACCCCTACCCCTAACTCCTAACCCTTACCCTAACACCCCTAACCCTATCCCTAACACCCTAACCCCTAACCCTATCCCTAACACCCTAACCCTATCCCTAACCCCCTAACCCCCTATCCCCTACCCCCTACCCCTAACCCTATCACCCTAACCCTATCCCTAACACCCTAACCCCCTAACCCCCTATCCCCTACCCCCTACCCCCTACCCCTAACCCTATCACCCTAACCCTATCCCTAACCCCCTAACCCCCTATCCCCTACCCCCTACCCCCTACCCCTAACCCTATCACCCTAACCCTATCCCTAACACCCTAACCCCCTAACCCCTACCCCTTACCCCTAACCCTATCCCTAACACCCTAACCCCTAACACCCTAACCCCTACCCCTAACCCTAACACCCTAACCTCTAACCCCTAACCCCAACACCCTAACCCCTACCCCCTACCCCTAACCCCTAACCCCTACCCCTAACACCCTAACCCTATCCCTAACACCCTAACCCTAACCCCTACCCCTAACCCCCTAACCCCTAACTCCTAACCCCTAACTCCTAACCCTAACACCCTAACCCCTAACCCTATCTCTAATACCCTAACCCTAACCCCTACCCCTAACCCTATCCCTAACCCCCTAACCCCTAACTCCTAAACCTAACCCTAACACCCTAATCCCTAACTTCTAACCCTAACACCCTAACCCCTAACCCTATCCCTAACACCCTAACCTCTAACCCCTAACCCCTACCCCTAAACCCTAACCCCTAACCCTATCCCTAACACCCTAACCCCTAACTCCTAACCCTAACCCCCTAACCCCTATCCCCTAACCCTATCCCTAACACCTTAACCCCTAACTCTTAACCCTATCCCTAACCCCCTAACCCTATCCCTAACCCACTAACCCCTAACTCCTAACCCTAACACCCTAACCCCTAACTCCTAACCCTAACCCTAACACCCCTAACCCTATCCCTAACACCCTAACCCCTAACCCTATCCCTAACACCCTAACCCCTATCCCCTACCCCCTACCCCTAACCCTAACCCCTAACCCTATCCCTAAACCCTAACCCCTAACCCCTACCTCTAACACCCTAACCCCTACCCCTAACACCCTAACCCTATCCCTAACACCCTACCCCCTACCCCTAACACCCTAACCCCTACCCCTAACACCCTAACACTCGAACCCCTAACCATATCCCTAACACCCTAACCCCTAACCCTAACCCCCTAACCCTATCCCTAACACCCCAACCCCTATCCCTAACACCCTAACCCTTAACCCTATCCTTAACACCCTAACCCCTAACCCTATCTCTAACACCCTAACCCTATCCCTAACACCCTAACACCCTAACCCCTACCCCTAACCCCTACCCCTAACACCCTAACCCCTACCCCTATCCCTAACCCCTACCCCAACACCCTAACCCCTACCCCTAACCCTAACACCCTAACCCCTACCCCTAACCCTAACACCCTAACACCCTAACCCCAACCCTAACCCCAACCCCAACACCCTAACCCCTAACCCTATCCCTAACAACCTAACACCCTAACCCCAACCCTAACACCTACCCTAACCTTCGGTGCCTTCTCACACCCTCCTGATACTGTCCTCAGTGGCTGCCATCTGGTGCTGTGAGAGGTAAGTGGATGTAAAGGAAGAAGGTTCTATGCATGAAGGTAAAAAACCTTCAGTGTGCAGCGCCCCTCCCCCAGCCCCCTACTACTTACCTGAGCCCCATCGTGATCCAGCAATGTTCACAAGAGCCTCGGCTCTCTGGGGACTCTCCCTCCTCATTGGCTGAGACAGCAGCGGGAGCCAATGTCATTCACATCCAGTGAGCCAATGAGGAGAGAGAGGGGGCAGGGCTGAGCTGCGGCTCTGTGTGTGAATGGACATGCAGAGCAGCAGCTCAGGAGCGCCAGTAGGAAACTGAGAAGAGGAGGATCGGGGTGCTCTGTGCAAAACCATTACAGAGGAGGTGAGTGTGACATGTTTGTTATTTAAGAAAAAAAACAAAACTTTAATACCACTTTAACTGCAGCCGCTGCTACTGAGTAAAGTTGCACCACTCACCCCCTGCCCCCTCTATTCACAGAAATCCTATTACTACACTCCCACAATGCATCACTTTCTGTGAATGGAGGAGGAGCAGTTGAATGACAGGTTTCCACCTCCCATTCACAAATGCATTGTGGGATTGTAGTAATAGTTCTTGTAGTTTTGTGAATGGAGGAGGTGGTAGAAGTGGTGCAACTTTTCTCAGTAGCAGGGGCCACAGTTAACTCTGAAAAAAATTATACTAAACTTCAGCTTTAAAAGGTGTTTATATGGATTTAGGATTTATTCTGCTTGTCTTTTGCCTGAAGTCCATCTAAAATGACAAATCCCACTAAGAGCATTCTGTGCGCAGGGTGACAACGCTGCGGTGCGATTTCACCACGGAATGAACTGCGTTATTATCACTCAAAGCATCAGCATGACGGCTGGGATTCCAGCAATGTCAGCCTCCATTATTCTCTGATGTGCCTTTAGGATTTCACTTCAACCACTTCTCCCCCCCCCCCGCCATATGCAAAATGATGACCACAGAGTGTTTGTGTTATCCTGACGTCCAGCAGGACAAGCCGCGCAGGGGGGGGCAATCAGTAGTGCGGTGAGTCGCTCTGACAGACCACATCTCTAATCCCGGTGTCCTGTCGAGAAAGGCCCCCTATCGAGGAATGCTCGGGTGAAACTGCGCATGCGCCGCGCACGCGCAGTACGGAACCCCAGAAGAGCTGAGTTTACTATCAGCTGTTGTCTCGCATTGCCCAGGCACATTCATGTAGCTGAGGGGCGGCTACTTTACATGTAGGGCGCGGAATTTTTATCGATGGCCAAACAAAGCTGCTATTCTTCCTGGGCGCTTGCGGGGCGTGTTTAGTCGATTGACGGGCGGCTTTTTCTATATTAGATTAAGATTTCTTTTGCAGTTTTGTTTGGCCATCGATAAAATTTCCGCCCTCCAGCACTGCCCATCATTTAAATATCCGCCCCCTTCATGTAACTCTCCGCCCCTCACCTACATGAATGTGCCCTGGCAACGCGACTCAACAGCTGATCGTCAACTCGGCTCCATGCGGCGCATGCGCAGTTCCACCCGGGCACTATTCGATAGCTGGGCACTTCGACAGAACACCGGCAAAGAGCCTATGAAGTATACTATTTACCACGTGATCAGCGGTGTCCAATCACAGCTCATCACATTATAAACCAGGAAGTGCCGTTTATCGGCTTTTCCTCTATTCACGCTAACAAAGTGTAGAGGAGAGCCAATCAGCGGCTCTCCCGACAGAGGGGGGTCGGCGCTAATAATCAGCACATTGATTATTAGTGCAGACCCATCAAGGATGCCCACTGGAGCCCACCAGGGCTGCCAATCAGTGCCCATCAGTGCCACCTATAAGTGCCCATCAGTGCCACCTATAAGCGCCCATCAGTGCCACCTATAAGTGCCCATCAGTGCCGCCTCATCAGTGCCACCTATTAGCGCCCATCAGTGCAACCTATAAGTGCCCATCAGTGCAACCTATAAGTGCCCATCAGTGCCACCTATAAGCGCCTATCAGTGCAACCTATAAGTGCCCATTAGTGCCACCTATAAGTGCCCATCCGTGCAACCTATCAGTGCCCATCAGTGCAACCTATAAGCGCCCATCAGTGCCACCTATCAGTGCCCATCAGTGCTACCTATCAGTGCCCATCAGTGCCACCTATCAATGCCCTTCAGTGCCCATCATTGCAACCTATAAGCGCCCTTCAGTGCAACCTATAAGCACCCATCAGTGCCACCTATAAGCACCCTTCAGTGCCACCTATAAGTGCCCATCAGTGCCACCTATAAGTGCCCATCAGTGCCACCTATCAGTGCCGCCTCATCAGTGCCCATCAGTGCCGCCTCATCAGTGCCCATCAGTGAAGGAGAAAACATACTTATTTACTAAATTTTATAACAGAAACAAACAAAAACTTTTTATTTTTTTCAACATTTTTGGTCTTTTTTTTATTTGTTTAGCAAAAAATAAAAAACCTCCAGAGGTGATCAAATACCAGCAAAAGAAAGATCTATTTGTGGGGAAAAAATTATAAAAAAGTCAGGAAGGGGGTAAAAGTGCCCGGTATTGAAGGGGTTAAGAGATGAACCATGGACAGTCACATTGGGGTTGATTTACTAGAGGCAGATAGACTGAGTGTGGTGCCAGGGAGTTTCTCCAGATCTTGGTATCTGTAGAGATGTCGGCTGTGCGGTGCGATGGAGACCTCTGCTGGAATCAGATGATATACCTGGAATAACGAGGAGCCGCTGAGAACATCCACAACCAGATCATTCTCAGGCCCGAGGACCAGAGAAGACGCCGGACATCTGAGACCCTCCAATACCGACACTCCCCCCCCCCCCACCATCACCACTCCTCCCCCCTCCTCCTGTCTGTCAGTTTTTGGACCTAAATCCATTTTAACATCTTCCAGGCCACGCCTTTTCTGGCACTTTTTGTTCACATGTAACAATCTATATTTTTTTTGCTAAAAAATGTATTAGAACCTTCAAACATTATATAAAGCAGAGGCCCCAGAGAATAAATTGGTGGGTTTTGCTATTTTTTTTGGACACACGGTATTTGCGCAGAGATTTTTTGAATGCAATTTTTATTTTTTTTAGGGAAAAAAATACACTTTTTTGAATTTGAATGTGAAAAAACCCAACACCCAACCCATTGTTTTGTGAAATATAAAAGATGATATCACGTCGAATTGATAGACACCAAACATGTCACGCTTTCTAATAGCACGCGCCCGCGCAACAGCGGCAAACGACGTAAGTTTTACCGTTCATAGGCAACGCTTTAAAAGCCTTTCCAGGTCAGGTCACCACTTTATATGTACCGAGGGGGTCTGGGGTGAGAATGGATCACTTTTTGTATCACTTTTATTGCTGTCACAGTGAATGTAATTGGGAGTGACAGGTCCTCTTTATGGAGGGATCTATAAGACCCCCTGTGACAGGAGTCACTTTGGGTGGGGGGTTTGGTTCTGGACAGAGGAAGTATTTTCGGCGGACATAGTCCTGTTGAGGACAAAGGTTCATCACACCCCCAATTCCTCCTCTAAAAGCCTTCATAACACCAAAATCAACGTTTCTGAATACTTTCCATTTTTCAAAAAATGTCGCCGATGGTTTCTGGGAAAAGCGGAAGTGATGTCATCACTTTATGTTTACTATTATAAACAGCCAGTCAAAGCCGATCCCATCTTTGCTTAACCGTCCGGCCAGCCGGCGGAACGCGCCGGCTGGTCACTCGGGTCTCCCGGTGTGACGGGAGGGCCGCAGAATACAGCGGGAGGGAGGAAGGGAATGTCCCTTTCTGCTGTTTGTAATAGCAATCCAGCGGCTGGTGAGACGCTCCAATTGCTGTTACAAGAGAGCCGACCGGCGGTTCTAAACATGGGGGGGATTCCTGCAACGGCAAAATCATCCCAGTACAACTACGGAAAGTCCGGTGACGGTACGGGTACATCCCTGGACAGGAAGCGGTTAAATCATTTATTCAGACAGATAAAACTTTCCTTTTTTTCTCTCTCTTTTAAATTTTTGATTTATTTGTGAGCAACGGATATAATTAAATGATAACTTCACATAACAGTCAGTATGAAGCTTAACCACTTCAACCCCCGGAAGATTTTTTCCCCCTTCCTGACCGGGCCATTTTTTGCAATTCGGCACTGCGTCGCTGTAACGAAACGTCCCACACTGCGCTTGAGTGCTTCCGTCATATACCGCTTCCCTCTAGTCTGGATATAGATATCAGATATTCCAGCTGCTCACACGCACACAACGAGACGATACTTGTTTGTCTGCTGAACATGGACGGTTTTATTTGAGATGACACACAAATATATACAGCAGGCTTACAATACAAAGTGTAACCAGAAACCTAATTAACATGGACTAGTTTACTAAATCATTTACCCAGACTAGGTGACTCAGAGACATGACCTTTTAGGGTAGACTTCACGTCTCCTAGCTCACCGGCTATACAATACACATTATCATAAGTTTAAAGACAGGACATCTTCACACAATAGCAGGAGCTCCAGTAGGATCGGCTCGTCTCCTACATTGTACAGAGGCCAATGTGACCAGCTCTTTCCATGAACATGTTGAGTTCAGAATCAAACAAACCGATAATAGTCTTTACATCTATCCTGGGAGATATTGTGGATAAATATTACTGTCCCATTTTAAGTAATCCAAGACATATTTTCTCAGTCACCCTATGCCAGGATAGCACAGGGTGACTTAGACATAAGAGGTGCATGGGGAGCTGAAACAAGGGTATCCCAACCTTTCCAAGGGATTCTGGGTTCCACGGGCCCTCCCGTCACAGTCGCTATAACTGACAATTGCGCGGTCGTGCGACGTGGCTCCCAAACAAAATTGAAGTCCTTTTTTCCCCACAAATAGAGCTTTCTTTTGGTGGCATTTGATCACCTTGGCGGTTTTTATTTTTTGCGCTATAAACAAAAAAAGAGCGACAATTTTGAAAAAAACACAATATCTTTTTGCTATAATAAATATCCCACATTTTTTTTCCCCCAAATTTTTTTTTCCTCAGTTTAGTCCGATACGTATCCTTTTACATATTTTTGGTAAAAAAAATCGCAATAAGTGTTTATTGATTGGTTTGCGCAAAAGTTATAGCGTCTACAAAATAGGGGATAGTTTTATGGCATTTTTATTAATATTTTTTTTTACTAGTAATGGCGGCGATCTGCGATTTTTATCATGACTGCGACAATATGGCGGACACATCGGACACTTTTGATGCTATTTTGGGACCATTGTCATTTTTACAGCGATCAGTGCTATAAAAATGCACTGATTACTGTGTAAATGACACTGGCTGTGAAGGGGTTAACCAGTAGGGGGCGCTGAAGGGGTTAAGTGTGTCCTAGGGAGTGATTCTGTGTGGGGGCGGGGCTTACTGTGACACGATGAGAGGGAACAAACGATCAGTGACATGTCACGAGGAAGAACGGGGAGATGTTGTGTTTACACTGACATCTCCCCGTTCTTCAGCTCCCTGACACACCGGCGGACATCGAGTCCGTGGGCCCCGCGGGCGCGGTCACGGAGTTTGCGGCGGGCGGCGTGCACGTGAGCCCGCACGGCGGGATTTTCAAAGCAACGTACAGGTACGTTGCTTTGCCCAGCCGAGCCATTCTGCCGATGTATATAGTCGTTAGGCGGTCGGCAAATGGTTAAAGGCACAACCAATACACTGAGATAGACTGCGGGAAATAACGGTAAATACAAAGTAGCAAGGAAAATGACATCACAATTGTATATAAATGGAAGGAGCCCTCTGGGGAGGGGGGGCAGTCTAGTACGGGGTATACATCGGGGGTCTGTGCACCCCACTATTTAGTAAGTTAAGTAAAAGCCAAAGGCTAAGAAAAGGAGGGAAGAAAAACACATATCCAATAAAAATGTCAGGACAGTGCGATCACGCCCCGAATGGCCCCTTTAGGTAAAGTAGACACCTTAATGACATTTATAGGTATAGATCCGGGGAAAATCTAATTGCCTCTTGGGGGGGATCAGGAAGGAATTCTAAAGCGGAACGTCACCCCTAAAGGGATTTTCCACTTTTCTGCCCCCCCCCCCTTCATCTTTTGTACACTTTTTGTTTGATTTTTTTGGGGGGGGGGTTACCTATTTTTTATGGGTACCAGCTCCCACTTCTGCCCGGATTGCCTGGGTGATGTGAGCAGAAGCTCACCCCCCCCCTTCTCTACCCGCCTTTTGGGTCACATCGCCGGTCCCAGGAGGCTGCGGGATCGTTCATAGGGAGCAGCATGGTAAGTGCAGTTAGGGATGAGAAAGATTTTGGTGAACAGCAGCACAGGGGGTTCGTCTCATTGAAGGGCAGAAATGTCCCATGTGCTGATTTTTTTGTGTCTTCGGTAAACTTAGGCTTTAAGTCTATCTGACTTGCTGCAGCTTCTAATGCACATGGTGAGAAGCTCACAGTGTGCGTTGATATCAGAGGAAGCCGTTTCAATCCAGGAGAGGAGCTGGTGCAAGACTGAAGGGGAGGAGCCGGTACACCTGTGCAAGACTGAAGGGGAGGAGCCGGTTCACCTGTACAAGACTGAAGGGGAGGAGCCAGTACACCTGTGCAAGACTGAAGGGGAGGAGCCGGTTCACCTGTACAAGACTGAAGGGGAGGAGCCAGTACACCTGTGCAAGACTGAAGGGGAGGAGCTGGTACACCTGTGCAAGACTGAAGGAGAGGAGCCAGTACACCTGTGCAAGACTGAAGGGGAGGAGCCAGTACACCTGTGCAAGACTGAAGGGGAGGAGCCGGTACACCTGTGCAAGACTGAAAGGAAGGAGTCGGTACACCTGTGCAAGACTGAAGGAGAGGAGCCAGTACACCTGTGCAAGACTGAAGGGGAGGAGCCGGTACACCTGTGCAAGACTGAAGGGGAGGAGCCGGTACACCTGTGCAAGACTGAAGGGGAGGAGCCGGTACACCTGTACAAGACTGAAGGGGAGGAGTTGGTACACCTGTACAGGACTGAAGGGGAGGAGCTGGTACACCTGTGCAAGACTGAAGGGAAGGAGTCGGTACACCTGTGCAAGACTGAAGGGGAGGAGCCGCTACACCTGTGCAAGACTGAAGGGGAGGAGCCGCTACACCTGTGCAAGACTGAAGGGGAGGAGCCGCTACACCTGTGCAAGACTAAAGGGAAGGAGCCGGTACACCTGTGCAAGACTAAAGGGAAGGAGCTGGTACACCTGTGCAAGACTGAAGGGGAGGAGTCAGTACACCTGTGCAAGACTGAAGGGGAGGAGCCGCTACACCTGTGCAAGACTGAAGGGGAGGAGCCGCTACACCTGTGCAAGACTAAAGGGAAGGAGCCGGTACACCTGTGCAAGACTAAAGGGAAGGAGCTGGTACACCTGTGCAAGACTGAAGGGGAGGAGTCAGTACACCTGTGCAAGACTGAAGGGGAGGAGCCGGTACACCTGTGCAAGACTAAAGGGAAGGAGCCGGTACACCTGTGCAAGACTGAAGGGGAGGAGTCGGTACACCTGTGAAAGACTGAAGGGGAGGAGCCGGTACACCTGTGCAAGACTGAAGGGGAGGAGCCGGTACACCTGTGCAAGACTGAAGGGGAGGAGTCAGTACACCTGTGCAAGACTGAAGGGGAGGAGTCGGTACACCTGTGAAAGACTGAAGGGGAGGAGCCGGTACACCTGTGCAAGACTGAAGGGGAGGAGCCGGTACACCTGTGCAAGACTGAAGGGAAGGCCAGAGGGAGGAATTAGGTAAGAATGGGGAGGATGAATGGGATGGTCCAGTCAGAATAGAATGGCCGGCAGCAGAGATTCGCTCATCCATGCGGTTTGTGTGGATGAAGGAATTGGTTTGGCTTCTATAGTGTGTGGTCACCTTTACCCTCCAGTATTGGCTGGGATTGATGCTGAATGACGTTCAGTCTTGTCCCAGCTCTGCTGGCTCAGCCATCCTTATGAATGACCCCACTTTGCAGCCAACCAAGGACACCATTGAATGATTTTGGTTGTTCCTGTCAGCCAGTCAGCTCTTGTGGACAGAAGAGCGGGCCTCAGCTCAGTTTCCTGTGGCCTTCGCATGCAGCCGTATCTCAGCCCAAGAATTCAGGTTACATCACAGGTTGTTCAACCCAAACCAATACTATCATGGATGGTGGACTGAGACTTTATCTTCCCATCCTCCTGGCCTTCATGTAGGTAACCCGCTTACCACCAAGAGTGATCACACACCTGGTCCACAGGGAAGCTTCAGGGGCCACCAAGAGTGATCACACACCTGGTCCACAGGTAAGCTTTAGGGGCCACCAAGTGTGATCACACACCTGGTCCACAGGTAAGTTTCCGGGGCCACCAAGATTGATCAGACACCTGGTCCACAGGTAAGCTTCCAGGGTCACCAAGTGTGATCACACACCTGGTCCACAGGTACGTTTCCGGGGCCACCAAGATTGATCACACACCTGGTCCACAGGGAAGCTTCTGGGGCCACCAAGAGTGATCACAAGCTTCTGGGGTCACCAAGACTGTTCACGCACCTGGTCCACAGGTAAGCTTCCGGGGCCACCAAGTGTAATTACACACCTGGTCCTCAGGTAAGCTTCTGAGGCTAAGAGTGATCACACACCTGGTCCATGGGTAAGCTTCCGGGGTCACCAAGACTGATCACGCACCTGGTCCACAGGTAAGCTTCCAGGGCCACCAAGAGTGATCACACACCTGGTCCATGGGTAAGCTTCTGGGGCCACCAAGATTGATCAGACACCTGGTCCACAGGTAAGCTTCAGGGGGCAAGAGTGATCACACACCTGGTCCACAGGGAAGCTTCCGGGGCCACCAAGAGTGATCACACACCTGGTCCACAGGTAAACTTCCAGGGCCAGGTTTGCACCAGGAAAGTATGCTTCTGGCTCTACTCCCCAGGTATTGGCTGTATAGGACACTTCACTCCATTAGATTATCACACAGTGGCTCTGGATGTGGACAAACCTCTTTACTAATTCAATGAATAAAGTAGAACAGCCCAAATACTGGCACTGAGATTCTCCAAATATTGGCATGAGATCAGAAGTGCATAAGGGATGAATAGCATCAGGTAAGTGGTAGATTTAATATGGTCCTCTTACACAGTGCTGACTACTGCCCCCCGGAGGTGAGGTCCATGGGTAAGCTTCCAGGGCCAGGAATCATCACACACCTGGTCCACAGGTAAGCTTAAGGGGCCACCAAGAATCATCACACACCTGGTCCACAGGTAAGCTTCCAGGGCCAGGTTTGCACCAGTAAAGCCCACCTCTGGCTTCACTTCCCAGGTGGCTTAATATTGTCCTGTTACACAGTGCTGACTACTGCCCCCCGGCGGTGAGGACAAGGGGAAGCACCAACCTCTGTCTTTCTGCATCATGCTGCCTCAGCCTCTCTCATTGACAATCCTTCCTAAATTCCCCCTTGGGTTAGGTGGAAGGAATGGTGGAGATAATAGGGTGGATCTTTCATCAGGCCCTCCCCCGAAGGGCAAAGCACAAACACCCCTGGAAGCACCCCTTCTCTCTCAATCTGTCTCCTGGCAAAAAGGCCTCAAGCCTGAGCTCCTCCCACCTAATAAATGGACACCCATGTGACACGAGGGCCGACCCCCAGGGGGGCCTCTACCTGCCTACAGACAGGTACTCACTACATATAAAGGGGGTACTCACTACATATAAAGGGGGTACTCCCTGGGAAGATTTACCTAATATTCAAGGAAACACATTGCAGACAGTTTTAGGTTACAATCATTTTATTCTTCATCTCTTCCAGGTTTGATTTCTGTAGGTAACTTTTCTCGATCGTCTGCAGAGAAAGATTCTCCAACAACCTGATGATCGTTCTGACCCGTATTTCCCATGGCAAAGGGTTAGTTCACCTTTACCAAAAAACTTCATTTGCAGATAAGAGGCCCCTGGAGATAAAAAAAACTCCCAGAAATTGTATCATCCCATCCTGCCTGGTTGCTAGGATGTTGCTAAGACACTCCCGGCTGTTACTGTTCACCTCCACAACCACAGGAGGGCGCTCCCAAGTGCTGGGCTCAGAGCTACTGCATCAGGGGAGAGAAAAAGCATAGACAAGGTTTTAAATCAGAGAAAAAGCGCCCTCCTGTGGTGGTGGGCATGAACTGTAACAGCTGGGAGTGCTTTAGCAACATAGTAACAATAAGGCAGGATGGGATGATGTCATCTCTGGGAGTTTTTCGGTCAGGCTTTGGAAAGCATGTAAATGGCCTTCACCTATAGCAAGGGCATTATCCAGCTTTGGTCAAAGCTGCAGATTGTTCTTTTTATCTACAGACCCCCCTTACCTGTGGAAGCAGATATTTGGTAAAGGTGAACTCCGCCTTAAAGTGCGGTCAGATATATTGCCCCATGTACAGCAGAAATGTAATTGGCTTGATAGAAGGCAGTGTGACTGGTATGCTGATAATAACCAATATATTTACCCCATAGGGGGCGCTGTGCACTCTGGAATTATCATTATATTAATATGAAATGTTTCCTATAATGACTGGCCATCACACACAATGCGGTTGTCTTCCCGCTACGCACATTCCACTTCAGCATGGCTCTGACAGTTAGAATTCCTCCAGACGAGGTTTCCACAGAGCAGTAGATGTGCCTCCTGTCCCGTACATTGCACATTTGACAACCAACCCGAAGAAAACACTGCGGAGAGACAAGCAACTAGTCAGTCAGGCGACACCAAATCCAGAGTCACATGGGACCCTACAAGTGTCTGCGTTGTCCACGGCAACCAACCAGAGCACCCTTCCAATTGTTCAGGGAGACATAAGGTGGCTACCTGTGTAGACAGTTGATGAATGGACAGCGGTGAGTCTCCTATAGGGGGGATGTACAATCAGGAGGAGGGCTGAACAGATCAGGGGGAGGGATGAACAAATAGGAAGAGGGTTGAACAGATCAGGGGGAGGGCAGAACAGATCAGGAGGAGGGCAGAACAGATCAGGAGGAGGGATGTACAATCAGGAGGAGGAGGAATGAACAGATCAGGGGGAGGGATGTACAAACAGATGAGGGGGAGGGATGTACAATCAGGAGGAGGGCTGAGTAGATCAGGGGGAGGGCTGAGCAGATCAGGAGGATCGCTGAACAGATCAGGAGGAGGGTTGAACAGATTGGGGGAGGGATGCACAATCAGAAGGAGGAGTGAACAGATCTGGAGGAGGGATGTACAATCAGGAGGAGGGCTGAACAGATCAGAAGGAGGGTTGAACAGATCAGGAGGAGGGCTGAACAGATCAGGGGGAGGGCTGAACAGATCAGGAGGAGGGCTGAACAGATCAGGGGGAGGGCTGAACAGATCAGGAGGAGGGCTGAACAGATCAGGGGGAGGGCTGAACAGATCAGGGGGAGGAGTACTCATATTTGGGGGAGGAGTAAACAAAGGACACCACATAGTAAGGTATCCTTACCACGACGGGAACTGGCTGCCCTCACGGCCCGGGTGTAGCTCAGCATCCGACAGATCACCGCTCCATCATTAATGTCCCAGCCGGTGCTGCAGATCTCCCTCCACTGGTCATTGTGTTTGACTTGCACCCGGCCACTTCTCCCACCACCAGCAATCCTCACAAGATCTAGAAGACAGAATGACAGTTATTATTGTTCTCAGCAGGGCGGCGCTACAACAAAGGAAAGAGATCTGGGTGCAGAGCAGATGTCGGACCCTCTGCACACTTCTCTGCTGGGAAATGGCTGCAGTTTTGATACTTTGTGGTGAATACACCCCGGCCTCACTTACAGATATAATGAAGGATATTATCAAAAGTGCAAAAACTGCGACTCATATTACAGCTTAACAATCCTCCAATGTGGTGGCTGCATTCATTTCCATTATTTTTGTAACTATCGTCTAAATTTCCACCTGGTGATCCTGCCAATAACACTTCCTGCCCCAGAGTGACAACACTCATTCCATATTGTATGTAAATACGGAGGAGTTGTCACACTTGGACAGGACTGCAGGACACCTCCCCCTCTCCTTATCTCCATCACAGAGGGGTAAGGTGCTCTGTAGAGCAGAGAGAACAATGATAAGAGTGCAGCAGAGACAGAGAGCGCCGCGGGAAACTGGGAGCTCCCTGGATTTCTGGAAGGATTGGCTGATTATAACAGAACGATTTCAATGGCATAATTAACAGACCAAAAAGGCTTTGTTTGCTCCGGGGTACACGCTGGGCCCATCACCCCGGCTGTGGGGGTATATATGGCCAGGGCCCCCAGGTGAGCTCTGTGTGACGGGGGTCACTTTGGGCGGGGGGCTTACCTTGGAGAGCTCTGGTCCAGCTCCCCCGGCCCCCCCTATGTGTAAATCACCCCGTGTCCATTAGAAGTACAGGGTGATCGAGAACCCCACTATGATCTGTGCTAGTCGGACTCACTGCAGAGCCACACTGGAATGTTGTGCTCATAAGTTTACATACCCCGGGGCAGAATTGATGATTTCTTGGCCATTTTTCAGAGAATATGAATGATAAACACAAAATCTTTTCTCTCTCTCATGGTCGGTGATTGGATGAAGCCATTTATTATCAAACACCTGTGTTTATATCATAATCACAACAGAAACTCCCCAAATGACCCTGATCAAAAGTTTGCATACCCCAGTTCTTAACCACTTAACGACCGCTCACTGTATATATACGTCGGCAGAATGGCACCGACAGGCACAATCACGTACAGTGTACGTGATTGCCTTTGTACAGTTGGGGGGTCCGATCGGACCCCCCTCCTATACAGTGAGCGGTCGGTATTCGTTGGGGAGCGATCCGACATGAGGGGGCGGCCATTAGATTCCCGCCACCCCCCCGCGATCGCTCCCGGCGAATGGAAATGCTCCCTCTGCTGTGTAATGTTTACACAGGCAGAGGAAGCAGGAGGAAGTGATGTCATCTCTCATGCGGCGCTCACATATACCGAGCGTCGTACAAGAGAAGACACACAGGTCAGTACACTAACACTACACTAACACCAGGACACATAGGCACACAAATCGCCCCCCCAGATCACCCCAGATCACCCCCCAGCCCCCAGTCACATTGTCACTGATTGCAGTGACCATTTATTTACTGATCACTGCAATCAGAGACATTTGTGACTGTAAAAGTGTCACTAAAGTTAGTTTTAGGTCCAGTGTAGCCCCCTAACCCCCCCTAATAAAGGTTTAACCCCCTGATAACCGCCCAGATAACCCTTTCACCCCCTAGCACCGCCGTCGCTAAGCGATCATTTTTCTGATCGCTGTCTTAGCGTCGGTGATGCAGATTGGTAGCCAGTAATTTTTTTTAGGTTCGCCGCAGGTTTTTATAGCGTCAGGTACCCCAATATATTATCTAATAAAGGTTTAACCCCCTTGATCACCCCCCAGATAACCCTTTCACCCCCTATCACCACTGTCGCTAAGCGATCATTTTTCTGATCGCTGTCTTAGCGTCGGTGATGCAGATTGGTAGCCAGTAATTTTTTTTAGGTTCGCCGCAGGTTTTTATAGCGTCGGGTACCCCCATAAATTATCGAATAAAGGTTTAACCACCTTGATCGCCCCCCAGGTAACCCTTTCACCCCCTATCACCACTGTCGCTAAGCGTTCATTTTTCTGATCGCTGTCTTAGCGTCGGTGATGCCGATCGGTAGCCAGTAATTTTTTTTAGGTTCGCCGCAGGTTTTTATAGCGTCGGGTACCCCCATAAATTATCGAATAAAGGTTTAACCACCTTGATCGCCCCCCAGGTAACCCTTTCACCCCCTATCACCACTGTCGCTAAGCGATCATTTTTCTGATCGCTGTCTTAGCGTCGGTGATGCAGATCGGTAGCCAGAATTTTTTTTTAGGTTCGCCGCAGGTTTTTATAGCGTCAGGTACCCCCATAAATTATCTAATAAAGGTTTAACCCCCTTGATGGCCCCCCAGGTAACCCTTTCACCCCCTATCACCACTGTCGCTAAGCGATCATTTTTCTGATCGCTGTCTTAGCGTCGGTGAAGCAGATCGGTAGCCAGTAATTTTTTTTAGGTTCGCCGCAGGTTTTTATAGCGTCAGGTACCCCCATATATTATCTAATAAAGGTTTTAACCCCCTAATTGCCCCTAGTTAACCCTTTCACCAGTGATCACCATATAAGTGTTACGGGTGACGCTGGTTAGTTAGTTTGCTTTTTATAGTGTCAGGGCACCCGCCGTATATAACCCAATAAAGGTTTAACCCCCTGATCGCCCGGCGGGTGATATCAGTTAGGTTTTAGCGTCAGAGAGGGTCTGCGTCACACCCCAGGCAGCATCAGGTTAGTGCCAGTAACGCTAACACCCACACGTGAAGCATACACCCCCATTAGTGGTATAGTATCTGAACAGATCAATATCTGATCTGATCAGATCTATACTAGCGTCCCCAGCAGTTTAGGGTTCCCAAAAACGCAGTGTTAGCGGGATCAGCCCAGATACCTGCTGGCACCTGCGTTTTGCCCCTCCGCCCAGCCCAGGCCACCCAAGTGCAGTATCGATCGATCACTGTCACTTACAAAACACAACACACATAACTGCAGCGTTCGCAGAGACAGGCCTGATCCCTGCGACTCCAGTGCTGTAGGACGTGATTTCACCACCACAGTTAAATAAAAAAAAAGCATATATGCCGAAGCATTGGGGCAGCAGGGGCGGAGGAGCGATTTTGCTCCTAATGCCGCGTACATACGGTCGAAATTCCGACGGAGGCTTGCCCGTGGAAAAGTCCGAGCATGTGTGTGCGGCATAACTTTTGCGGGAAGATGCCCCCATGCTTCGGCATATATAAATGGTGCGTGTATGCCCATCATTGGAAGTGGGTGGATGAAGGGCGGTATTCTAATGGTGGGCATACCCACCGATCAATCTCTTTTTTCGTTCAGCCAACTGGCTGCATGAAATAAAAAGATTACAATACATGTCCAACAAGGACCAGCAACGTACTGGTTGGTATGTTGCTGGACTTTGAATGTTTATACCAGAATGATGCCTGCGGGTTTAGGTATCATCTTGGTATCATTCTTTTCAGCCAGCGGCCGGCTTTCATGTAAAAGCAATCCTAGCGGCTAATTAGCCTCTGGACTGCTTTTACAAGCAGTGGGAGGGAATGTCCCCCCCCGGATATAAAAAGCGCCATTGGGAAATTGGGAAAGCATTTTATCACACCGATCTTGGTGTGGTCAGATGCTTTGAGGGCAGAGGAAAAATCTAGGGTCTAGAAGACCCCAGTTTTTTCAAAAAAAGAGTACCTGTCACTACCTATTGCTATCATAGGGGATATTTACATTCCCTGAGATAACAATAAAAATTATAAAAAATAAAAAAAATATGGAAGGAACAATTTAAAAATAAAATAAAAAAGCAAAATTAATAAAAAAAAAAAAAAGCACCCCTGTCCTGCCCTGCTCTTGCCCAATGGCGAACGCAAGCGTCGGTCTGGCGTCATATGTAAACAGCAATTGCACCATGCATGTGAGGTATCACCGCGAAGGTCAGATCGAGGGCAGTAATTTTAGCAGTAGACCTCCTCTGTAAATCTAACAGGGTAACCTGTAAAGGCTTTTAAAAGCTTTTAAAAATGTATGTAGTTTGTCGCCAATGCGCGTTTGTGCGAAATTTTAAAGCATGTCGTGTTTGGTATCTATGTACTCGGCCTAAGATCATCTTTTTTATTTCATCAAACATTTGGGCAATATAGTGTGTTTTAGTGCATTAAAATTAAAAAAAGTGTATTTTTTAACCCAAAAAATGCGTTTGAAAAATCGCTGCGCAAATACTGTGTAGAAAAAAAAATGCAACACCCACCATTTTAATCTGTAGGGCCTTTGCTTTAAAAATATATATAATGTTTGGGGGTTCAACATAATTTTCTTGCAAAAAAAAAAATGTTTTCATGTAAACAAAAAGTGTCAGAAAGGGCTTTGTCTTCAAGTGGTTAGAAGAGTGGATGTAAGCTTCCTAATGTTGTGTATAAAATGCCAGAACAGTTCAAACCCCCCCCAAATGACCCCATTTTGGAAAGTAGACACCCCAAGCTATATACTGAGAGGCATGTCGAGTCCATGGAATATTTTATATGTTGACACAAGTTGCGGAAAAAAGACAATTTATTTTTATTTTTTAATTTTTTTGCACAAAGTTGTCACTAAATGATATATTGCTCACACATGCCATGGGCATATGTGGAATTACACCCCAAAATACATTCTGTTGCTTCTCCTGAGTACGGGGATACCACATGTGTGAGACTTTTTGGGAGCCTAGCCGCGTACGGGACCCCAAAACCAATCACCGCCTTCAGGCTTTCTAAGGGTGTAAATTTTTGATTTCACTTCTCACTGCCTATCACAGTTTCGGAGGCCATGGAATGCCCAGATGGCACAAAACCCCCCCAAATGACCCCAGTTTGGAAAGTAGACACCCCAAGCTATTTGCTGAGAGGTATGGTGAGTATGTTGCAGATTAGTGATGAGCCGAACACCCCCGGGTTCGGTTCGCACCAGAACCCGCGAACGGACCGAAAGTTCGAACGAACATTAGAACCCTATTAAATACAATGGATGCGAACGTTCGAATTCTAAAGTGCTAATTATAACAACTATTATGCATGTTATTGTCCTAAAAAGGGTTTGGGAACCCGGGTTCTGCACCAGGGGACATGTATCAATGCAAAAAGAAGTTTTAAAAACGGTCGTTTTTCGGGAGCAGTCATTTTAATGATGCATAAAGTGAAAAAAAAAAAGTCAAATATTCCTTTAAATATCGTACCTGGGGGGTGTCTAAAGTATGCCTGTGAAGTGCCACGTGTTTCCCGTGTTTAGAACTGTCCCTGCACAAAATGACACTTCTAAAGGAAAAAAAAGCCATTTAAAACTGCTTGCGGCTTTAATGTAATGTCTGGTCCCGGTAATATGGATGAAATTCTTTAAGAAAAATGGCATAGCTACCCCATGACCCCCCCCCTACCCCAGCCCATTACCAGCCCCTTTGGGTCTTGTATGGATATTAAGGGGAACCCCGCACATAAAATAAAAAAGGCCCTATATACTCTGAACAGCCCTATACAGGCGGTGCATACAAGACAGGGACTGTAGGTTTGTTCTTATGTAGAGTCTGTTTGTAATTTTGAACAGGTACATTGTTGAAGTGTAGCTCCAGCCCAAAAATCTATTTTTAAACTTTTTGGAAAACATAGGTAAGGGTTATCACCCCTGTAACATTTGTTTTGCTGTCTGTGCCCCTGTTCAGAACATTTCACCTCACTTTCCGTCCCAATGACAACTGTTTTTGAAATGTGGTGTTTTTCTTGAAACAAGGATTGCTGATAAAGCATCAGTACAGATGAGACACCTTTCTCCCATATTTATTCTTACAGGAGAGAATTTTCCTTCCTAGTGGTAGATTTCCTCTCACTTCCTGTTGTCTTCTTGCGTTTGCAAGTAGGAGTCGTTTGTAAGTTGGATGTTTGAAAGTAGGGACCTGCCGTATATACTCTGCAGAAATAGGCCCCTTAGTTGTTGGTGTTGGCACAACACTGTAAGCACTCAGTTACTCTTGGTTGGTGCTGGAACGCCCTGCTGTCAACTATTATATCAGGAATTTTAATTACATATAATTGTTGAACAGTGGTAGTAAAAATTGGGCCTTTGATGGTGGTGCTGGTGCCACAACACTGTAAGCCCTGACAGTTACTCTTGGTGGGTGCAGCAATGGGCCCTGCTGTGAATTATTAGATCAAGAATTGTAATTACATGCCCCTGTTGAACAGGGGCTGAAAAATTGGGCCTTAGGCACTGGTGGCACAACACTGCAACCCCTCACAGCAACTGTACTTGGAGCACAGCAATGAGCCCTGTTGCAAAGTATTGCTTAAAAAATTGTAATGACACGCCCCTGTTAAACAGGGGCTGAAAAATTGGGCCTTAGGCACTGGTGGCACAACACTGCAACTCCTCACAGATACTGTACTTGGAGCACACCAATGAGCCCTGTTGCAAAGTATTGCTTCAAAAATTGTAATGACACGCCCCTGTTAAACAGGGGCTGAAAAATTGGGCCTTAGGCACTGGTGGCACAACACTGCAACTCCTCACAGATACTGTACTTGGAGCACAGCAATGAGCCCTGTTGCAAAGTATTGCTTCAAAAATTGTAATTACACGCCCCTGTTAAACAGGGGCTGAAAAATTGGGCGTTAGGCACTGGTGGCACAACACTGCAACTCCTCACAGATACTGTACTTGGAGCACAGCAATGAGCCCTGTTGCAAAGTATTGCTTCAAAAATTGTAATTACACGCCCCTGTTAAACAGGGGCTGAAAAATTGGGCGTTAGGCACTGGTGGCGGCACCCATAAACAAAAATGATCTTACAAGCTATCATCATCAATCGTATCATTGAGGACTCGGAGGAGGAGGATAGCCAGTCAACATAACAGCACAGGCACTCAGCATCAGCATCAGTCTTGAAGGGATGTGACATGTTAAAATCAATTAGTCTGTTATATCAGCATCAGGTGTGTGGTAGCTGGTGGTGATCCAAGACTGGTTCATCTTGATGAAAGTCAGTCGATCAACCGAGTCGGTGGACAGGCGCACCCTGTGATCCGTGACAAATCCTCCAGCAGCACTGAATGTGCGTTCCGAAAGAACGCTGGATGCAGGACAGGCCAGTAGCTCAATTGCATACTGTGCAAGCTCTGGCCAGTGATCCATCCTCAAGACCCAGTAAGCCAGAGGATTTTCGGTGGGGAAGGTGTCCAAGTCTGACCTTGCCCCTAGATATTCCTGCACCATGTTTATCAGACGCTGGCGATGGTTGCTGGAACCGATCATACTTTGGGGCTGCGGACTAAAGAATTGTCTGAACGCATCGGTCAGACGGCCACCTTCCCCACCGCTCCTTCTTTGACTGGCCGAAGCCTCAGCAACTCGTTGTCCAGGACCAGGAGTTTGCAACCTCCCAGTCTCTGGGAACGCGTTGCACAGACCTTTCTGCAAGGCCTCCCGGAGTTGTCTCATCCTCTGCTCCCTCTGCGACGGTAACATAAGGTCCGCAACCTTACCCTTGTACCGTGGATCAAGGAGAGTGGCCAGCCAGTAATGGTCCCTCTCCTTGATCCGAAGAATACGAGGATCCTTCCGCAGACTTTGCAGGATCAGGGAGGCCATGCAGCGTAGGTTTGCTGAGGCATTCGCTCCGGAGTCCTCTGGGTCACTAAGGACGACATGATCCGCAGCCACCTCCTCCCAGCCACGTACAAGTCCACTGGTTTCTTGGGACTGTAAATCATCCCTAAAAGACTGCTGCTGATGATGCTGAGTGCCAGCCTCCACCTCCATGCTGACACAATCCTCCTCCTCCTCCTCCTCCTCCTCCTCCTCCTCCTCTTCCTGTGCGATGGGTGGGACAGAAGGAACACTGTCTGGGTAAAGGGGGCCTTGAGAGGCAAGGAAGTCCTCCTCTTCCTGCCTCTGTTCTGCCTCAAGTGCCCTGTCCATTATTCCACGCAGCGTGTGCTCCAACAGGTGGACAAGAGGTACAGTGTCACTGATGCATGCACTGTCACTGCTCACCATCCTCGTGGCCTCCTCAAATGGTGCCAGGACAGTGCATGCATCCCTGATCATGCCCCACTGGCGTGGAGAAAAAAAACCAAGCTCCCCTGACCCTGTCCTGGTGCCGTAGTCGCACAGGTACTCATTGATGGCCCTCTGCTGCGTGTGCAGCCGCTGCAGCATGGCCAACGTTGAGTTCCACCTGGTGGGCATGTCACATATAAGGCGGTTCTTGGGCAGGTTCAACTCCTTTTGCAGCTCAGCCAGGCGAGCACTGGCATTATAAGATCTGCGGAAATGCACACAGACTTTCCTGGCCTGCCTCAGGACATCCTGTAAGCCCGGGTACCTGCCCAAGAAGCGCTGCACCACCAGGTTAAGGACGTGAGCCACACAGGGCACATGGGTCAGTTGTCCCTGTCGGAGGGCGGAGAGGAGGTTGGTGCCATTGTCGCAAACCACCATTCCTGGCTTAAGCTGGCGTGGCGTCAACCACCTCTCGGCCTGGCCCTGCAGAGCAGACAGGACCTCTGCCCCAGTGTGGCTTCTGTCCCCCAAACACACCAGCGCAAGCACGGCATGGCATCTTTTTGCCTGCGTACTTGCGTAGCCCCGTGAACGGCTACGGAGCACCGCTGGTTCATAGGACAAACCACAGGAAGAGGCCATGGAGGAAGAAGAAGAGGAGGGGGTGGAGGAGAGAGGTGTGTCACAACCAGTAGTAGCATTTTGGAGGCGTGGCGGTGGGACAACCTCCAACACTACTGCACCTTGTCCTGAATCCTTCCCAGCTGCCAAAAGAGTGACCCAATGGGCCGTGAAAGAAAGGTAACGTCCCTGTCCATGCCTGCTGGACCATGAGTCAGCGGTAATATGCACCTTACCGCTGACCGCCCTGTCCAGCGAGGCCAAGACATTGCCTTCCACATGCCGGTAGAGAGCCGGAATAGCCTTCCGTGAGAAAAAGTGGCGTTTGGGAACCTGCCACTGAGGAACTGCACATTGCACAAACTCACGGAAGGGGGCCGAGTCTACCAACTGAAAAGGCAGCAGTTGAAGCGCTAGCAATTTAGCCAAGCTAGCATTCAACCGCTGGGCATGTGGATGGCTGGGAGTGAACTTCTTTCGACGGTCCAGCAGCTGGGGCAGGGAAATTTGCCTGCTAGAATCGGACGTCGGTGTACTGCTAGCAGAGTGGGCGCAAGTACTTGGCTGTGACACACCTAATTCTACACCTTCATTCCTCTCAGTGCATGTTTCAGAGAGGACTGAAGTTATAGTGGGGTTGGAGATCCCAGCTGATGCGGTGCAAGGAGAGGTCCGCTTTGTTCTTTGGTGTGGGTCTTTGAGGTAGGCTTGCCAACGAGCTGCATGGCAGGTCAACATATGTCTGGTCAGGCATGTGGTACCCAAGCGGCTGATGTTTTGGCCACGCGATATACGCTTGAGACATATGTTGCAAACAGCAGCTGTGCGATCTGATGCACTAGCCTCAAAAAAGGCCCACACCAAAGAACTTTTTGAATGACGGGCAGAGGCAGCGCCCTGCACAGGCGGAGCTCTGCGGTGTGATTCCGTCGGTGTACTGCCCTTACGCTGGCCACCAAAGGGCATCCTGCCTCGTTGGAGATGTGCCTCCTCCTCATCCTCCTCCTCCTCCTCTCTCCTATTAGGCACCCACGTGGAGTCAGTGACCTCATCATCCCCTCCCTCCTCATCACTGGAGCCAATCTGGCAGTATGCTGCAGCTGCTGGAACATGACTGCCAGATTGGTGTCCTTCTTGAGCATCCCCTCTGTCTGCTCTCACGCTACTGCCTTCCTGTAGCTGGGTTTCATCATCAGACCCTTCGAAACGCTGGGCATCCTCCTGGAGCATGTACCCAACACTGTGCTGAAACAGTTCGGGGGACTCCTCAGGAGGAGGACATGGTGGGTCTAGGGAAGGAGTGACTGATGATTTGTCTGACATTGATACCAGGGAAGACGACGCTTTGGCAGCTGCTTTTCCAGTACCCTGAGCCTGGGTGAGAGAGGATGAGGAGGAGGAGGAGGGCTTGGTCATCCACTCTACCAAGTCTTCGGCATGATGTGGCTCAACATGTCCAGCTGCCGAAAAGAAGGACAAGCGTGTCCCATGGCCATGTGCTGATGACAATGCACCGCGTCCACGACCAGCACTGTTGCCCCCAGACACAGAGCCTGCTTGCCCTCTTTTATTGCCTCCTGACTGTCTGCCTCTCCTTGTTTGCCTTCCAGACATTCTAATAGATGGCCTGCAGGGAGATGGGAAAAAAGCAATAAGGGCTACCTTCAGGTGTCCTTCTCTGTCCCTTGAAACAAGGACTTGCAGAGTGAAATAAACTGACACTCTCCCTACCTACAGTTTTCTGTCCCTAGAATAAATGTTTTTTTTAATCACAATATAGCACAAGGACAATTCAGTCACTGTCCTTCCAGGTCCCTGGAAACAAGGACTTGCAGAGTGAAATAAACTGACACTCTCCCTACCTACAGTTTTCTGTCCCTAGAATAAATGTTTTTTTTAATCACAATATAGCACAAGGACAATTCAGTCACTGTCCTTCCAGGTCCCTGGAAACAAGGACTTGCAGAGTGAAATAAACTGACACTCTCCCTACCTACAGTTTTCTGTCCCTAGAATAAATGTTTTTTTTAATCACAATATAGCACAAGGACAATTCAGTCACTGTCCTTCCAGGTCCCTGGAAACAAGGACTTGCAGAGTGAAATAAACTGACACTCTCCCTACCTACAGTTTTCTGTCCCTAGAATAAATGTTTTTTTTAATCACAATATAGCACAAGGACAATTCAGTCACTGTCCTTCCAGGTCCCTGGAAACAAGGACTTGCAGAGTGAAATAAACTGACACTCTCCCTACCTACAGTTTTCTGTCCCTAGAATAAATGTTTTTTTTAATCACAATATAGCACAAGGACAATTCAGTCACTGTCCTTCCAGGTCCCTGGAAACAAGGACTTGCAGAGTGAAATAAACTGACACTCTCCCTACCTACAGTTTTCTGTCCCTAGAATAAATGTTTTTTTTAATCACAATATAGCACAAGGACAATTCAGTCACTGTCCTTCCAGGTCCCTGGAAACAAGGACTTGCAGAGTGAAATAAACTGACACTCTCCCTACCTACAGTTTTCTGTCCCTAGAATAAATGTTTTTTTTAATCACAATATAGCACAAGGACAATTCAGTCACTGTCCTTCCAGGTCCCTGGAAACAAGGACTTGCAGAGTGAAATAAACTGACACTCTCCCTACCTACAGTTTTCTGTCCCTAGAATAAATGTTTTTTTTAAGCACAATATAGCACAAGGACAATTCAGTCACTGTCCTTCCAGGTCCCTGGAAACAAGGACTTGCAGAGTGAAATAAACTGACACTCTCCCTACCTACAGTTTTCTGTCCCTAGAATAAATGTTTTTTTTAATCACAATATAGCACAAGGACAATTCAGTCACTGTCCTTCCAGGTCCCTGGAAACAAGGACTTGCAGAGTGAAATAAACTGACACTCTCCCTACCTACAGTTTTCTGTCCCTAGAATAAATGTTTTTTTTAAGCACAATATAGCACAAGGACAATTCAGTCACTGTCCTTCCAGGTCCCTGGAAACAAGGACTTGCAGAGTGAAATAAACTGACACTCTCCCTACCTACAGTTTTCTGTCCCTAGAATAAATGTTTTTTTTTAATCACAATATAGCACAAGGACAATTCAGTCACTGTCCTTCCAGGTCCCTGGAAACAAGGACTTGCAGAGTGAAAGAAACTGACACTCTCCCTACCTACAGTTTTCTGTCCCTAGAATAAATGTTTTTTTAAGCACAATATAGCACAAGGACAATTCACTCACTGTCCTTCCAGGTCCCTGGAAACAAGGACTTGCAGAGTGAAAGAAACTGACACTGTCCCTACCTACAGTTTTCTGTCCCTAGAATAAATGTTTTTTTTTAATCACAATATAGCACAAGGACAATTCAGTCACTGTCCTTCCAGGTCCCTGGAAACAAGGACTTGCAGAGTGAAAGAAACTGACACTCTCCCTACCTAGAGTTTTCTGTCCCTAGAATAAATGTTTTTTTTAATCACAATATAGCAAAAGGACAATTCACTCACTGTCCTTCCAGGTCCCTGGAAACAAGGACTTGCAGAGTGAAAGAAACTGACACTGTCCCTACCTAGAGTTTTCTGTCCCTAGAATAAATGTTTTTTTTTAAGCACACTATAGCAGAAGCACAAAACACACTGACACTCTCCCTACCTATCCTTCTCTTTCCCTAAACTAAAGGAATCCAGGTTAAGCAAGAAAGAAATAAAAGTCACTGTCCCTGCCTATGCTGCTCTTTCCCTGCTCCGGAACACACTACACTAGGCCGCCGTGCTGGCGGCCTTTTATAGTGTGGGGCGTGTACTAAACACCCTCAGCAATAATTGGCCACAGGCATCCTGCCTGTGGCCAATCATTGCTCTCCTCGCTGCCGGCGCTGTGATTGGCCAAGCATGCGGGGTCACAGTGCATGCTTGGCCAATCACAGCGCCTGGATGACACTGCGATGGCGTAGTGCATTGTGGGCCGTTCGCGTCACTCGAATTTGGCGCGAACGGCCCAAATCGTTCGATCTTCGTCGAACGATCGAACAGCCGATGTTCGAGTCGAACGTATGTTCGACTCGAACACGAAGCTCATCCCTATTGCAGATCTCGCTTTTTGTCACAAAGTTTTGAAAATTGAAAAAAAATAAAAAAAAATAAAAATATTTTCTTTCTTCATTTTCAAAAACAAATGAGAGCTGTAAAATACTCACCATGCCTCTCAGCAAACAGCTTGGGGTGTCTACTTTCCAAAATGGGGTCATTTGGGGGGATTTTGTGCTATTTTGGCATTTTATGGCCTTCGAAACTCTGATAGGTAGTGAGGAGTGAAATCAAAAATTTACACCCTTAGAAATCCTGAAGGCGGTGCTTGGTTTTCGGGGTCCCGTACGCGGCTAGGCTCCTAAAAAGTCCCACACATGTGGTATCCCCGTACTCAGGAGAAGCAGCAGAATGTATTTTGGGGTGCAATTCCACATATAACCATGGCATGTGTGAGCAATATATCATTTAGTGACAACTTTTTGTATTTTTTTTTTTTTGTCATTATTCAATCACTTGGGACAAAAAAAAAATATTCAATGGGCTCAACATGCCTCTCAGCAATTTCCTTGGGGTGTCTACTTTCCAAAATGGGGTCATTTGGGGGTGTTTTGTACTGCCCTGCCATTTTAGCACCTCAAGAAATGAGATAGGCAGTCATAAATTAAAAGCTGTGTAAATTCCAGAAAATGTACCCTAGTTTGTAAACGCTATAACTTTTGCGCAAACCAATAAATATACGCTTATTGACATTTTTTTTACTAAAGACATGTGGCTGAATACATTTTGGCATAAATGTATGACTAAAATTGAGTTTATTCGATTTTTCTTATAACAAAAAGTAGAAAATATTATTTTTTTTCAAAGTTTTCGGTCTTTTTCCGTTTATATCGCAAGAAATAAAAATTGCAGAGGCAATCAAATACCATTAAAAGAAAGCTCTATTTGTGGGAAGAAAAGGACGCAACTTTCGTTTGGGTACAACATTGCATGTCCGCACAATTTACAGTTAAAGCAGCGCAGTGCAAAATTCTGAATTCACCTCTGGTCCTTTAGCTACCAAATGGTCCGGGGCTTAAGTGGTTAATCCCGTGTATTGCCCCCTTTACCATCAATGACGGCTTGAAGTGTTTTGTGATATTTGTGGACGAGGCTCTTTATCTTCTCAGATGGTAAAGCTCCCCATTCATTCCTCTTCCAGTTCCTGGAAATTCTTGGGCTGTCTCCCATGAACGGCACGTCTGAGATCTCCCCGGGAGGGGCCCAAGATATTGAGGCCAGGAGACTGAGACGGCCAATCCAGAACCTTCACTTTATTCTGCTGTAGCCAATGACAGGAGGACTTGGCCTTGTGTTTTGGGTCATTGTCATGTTGGAATGTCCGTCCCGTGCGCAGCTTCCTGGCCGATGAATGAAATGTTCCTCCAGGATTTGATAACATTCTGCATTCATCTTCCCATCAATTTATGACCAAATTTTCTGTGTCTTTGTACCTCCCACATCCCCAAAACATCAGCGACCCACCACCGTGTTTCACAGTAGGGATGGTGGACCTTTCATCATAGGCCTTGTTGACTCCTCTCCAGTGGCAGCTGGTGCTCAAAATTTTTGGGGGGCGCAAACAAACTAAAAAATTCTGGAAAGAAAACCCATCAATTGCAGCCACTGTACCAAACGCAGCCACTTTGCCCATTATACGCTCCCACTGTGCCCCAAATGTTGCCACTGTGCCCCATGTGCTGACACTGTGCCCCAAATGTTGCCACTGTGCCCCATGTGCTGCCACTGTTCCCCAAATGTTGCCACTGTGCCCCAAATGTTGCCACTGTGCCCCATGTGCTGCCACTGTGCCCCAAATGTTGCCACTGTGCCCCATGTGCTGCCACTGTGCCCCAAATGTTGCCACTGTACCCCATGTGCTGCCACTGTGCCCCAAGTGTTGCCGCTGTGCCCCAAGTGCTGCCACTGTGCCCCAAATGTTGCCACTGTACCCCATATGCTGCCACTGTGCCCCAAATGTTGCCACTGTGCCCCATGTGCTGCCACTGTGCCCCAAGTGTTGCCGCTGTGCCCCAAGTGCTGCCACTGTGCCTCAAATGTTGCCACTGTGCCCCATGTGCTGCAACTGTGCCCCAAATGTTGCCACTGTGCCCCATGTGCTGCCACTGTTCCCCAAATGTTTCCGCTGTGCCCCAAATGTTGCCACTGTGCCCCATGTGCTGCCACTGTGCCCCAAATGTTGCCACTTTGCCCCATGTGTTGCCACTGTGCCCCATGTGCTGCCACTGTGCCCCAAAAGTTGCCACTGTGCTCCATGTTCTGCCACTGTGCCCCCAAGTGCTGCCACTGTGCCCTCTGTCCTCTGCCCGACACTTACCTTGTCTCGGGTGGGCAGCGGGTGACGGCGGCAGGCAGCTAGTGGTGTCCAGTGTCCTCCATCTTCTCCGACCCCAATGTCTTCTCCCGCTCCCCCGCTCTTTCTCTTGTCCTCTGCTGTGATTGGACGCCTGATAGGCGTCCAATCACAGCGCCTGTCGCTTCAGCCAATCAGGTGACAGGTAACACAGACCTGGTGCACCTGATTGGCTGAGAGGCGGGTCAATGTTAGGAATGCAAATTCCTTCGCTTTCTTAACATACAGCTGAGTGAGAAGCGAATGCACACCATGGCCCCCGCTTCTCACATTTTTGGGCGCCTATTAGAGCCTATGGCTCTAATCAGGTGCCTCCAAAAAACACCCCACTGCTGCAATTCAGGTCTCCGGCGCCTGAAAAGGGGCCGGACACCTGAATAGGGGGTGTCAGCAGTGACCATAGATACAATCTATCTATGGTAATTAGAGAGTGACAGGAGAGGGGGGGGGGCGGCGCACCGCCGCTGCTCCTCTCCAAATGTAGTGTTTATGGGCGTGGCCAAAAAGCTCAATTTTGTTCTCATCACTCCAAATGACTTTGTGGCAGAAGGTTTGGGTCTCGTCTCGGTGCTGTTTGGTGTATTGGAAGCGGATACTTTGTGACTTTCTTCTGGAGACTCGCCCATGCAGCCCGTCTTTCTTCAAGTGTCCCCCTTATTGTGCATCTTGTACAGCCACACCCCATGTTCTCAGAGAGTCCAGTATTTCTCCTGAAGTTATTTGTGGGGTTTTCTTTGCATCCCCAACAATTTTCCTGGCAGTTGTGGCTGAAATTTTAGTTGGTCTTCCTGCCCGTGGTTTGGTGTCACCAGAACCCTCATTTTCCACTTCTTGATTAGAGTTTGAACACTGCTGATTGGCCTTCTCAATTCCTCGGATATCTTTTTATACCCCTTTCCTGTTTTATACAGTTCAACTTCCTTTTTCCGCAGATCCTTTGACAATTGTTTAGCTTTCCCCATGACTCAGAATCCAGAAACGTCAGTGCAGCACTGGATGAAAGATGTAAGGGTCTGTCAGGAGTCCAGAGACTCAGTCACCTTTTATACACTAATTACAAGCCAACAAATCACAGGGGAGGAGGGTTCCCTTTACTAGACATTCAAACCCCTTTGTGTCACCTTGTGTGCCAAAATCACCGGGGTATGTAAACTTTTGATCAGGGTCATTTGGGTTTCTGTTGTGATTATGATATAAAAAGAGTAAACACAGGTGATTGATAATAAATGGCTTCAGCCAATCACTGACCAGGAGAGACAGAAAAGTTTTTCTCATTCATATTCTCTGAAAAATGGCCAAGAAATCATCAATTCTGCCCCAGGGTATGTAAACTTATGAGCACAACTCTATATATACAGGTCCTTCTCAAAAAATTAGCATATTGTGATAAAGTTCATTATTTTCTGTAATGTACTGATAAACATTAGACTTTCATATATTTTAGATTCATTACACACAACTGAAGTAGTTCAAGCCTTTTCTTGTTTTAATATTGATGATTTTGGCATACAGCTCATGAAAACCCAAAATTCCTATCTCAAAAAATTAGCATATCATGAAAAGGTTCTCTAAACGAGCTATTAACCTAATCATCTGAATCAACTAATTAACTCTAAACACCTGCAAAAGATTCCTGAGGCTTTTAAAAACTCCCAGCCTGGTTCATTATTCAAAACCGCAGTCATGGGTAAGACTGCCGACCTGACTGCTGTCCAGAAGACCATCATTGACACCCTCAAGCAAGAGGGTAAGACACAGAAAGAAATTTCTGAACGAATAGGCTGTTCCCAGAGTGCTGTATCAAGGCACCTCAGTGGGAAGTCTGTGGGAAGGAAAAGTGTGGCAGAAAACGCTGCACAACGAGAAGAGGTGACCGGACCCTGAAGAAGATTGTGGAGAAGGACCGATTCCAGACCTTGGAGGACCTGCGGAAGCAGTGGACTGAGTCTGGAGTAGAAACATCCAGAGCCACCGTGAACAGGCGTGTGCAGGAAATGGGCTACAGGTGCCGCATTCCCCAGGTCAAGCCACTTTTGAACCAGAAACAGCGGCAGAAGCGCCTGACCTGGGCTACAGAGAAGCAGCACTGGACTGTTGCTCAGTGGTCCAAAGTACATTCGGAAATCAAGGTGCCAGAGTCTGGAGGAAGACTGGGGAGAGGGAAATGCCAAAATGCCTGAAGTCCAGTGTCAAGTGCCCACAGTCAGTGATGGTCTGGGGTGCCATGTCAGCTGCTGGTGTTGGTCCACTGTGTTTTATCAAGGGCAGGGTCAATGCAGCTAGCTATCAGGAGATTTTGGAGCACTTCATGCTTCCATCTGCTGAAAAGCTTTATGGAGATGAAGATTTCATTTTTCAGCACGACCTGGCACCTGCTCACAGTGCCAAAACCACTGGTAAATGGTTTACTGACCATGGTATTACTGTGCTCAATTGGCCTGCCAACTCTCCTGACCTGAACCCCATAGAGAATCTGTGGGATATTGGGAAGAGAAAGTTGAGAGACGCAAGACCCAACACTCTGGATGAGCTTAAGGCCGCTATCGAAGCATCCTGGGCCTCCATAACACCTCAGCAGTGCCACAGGCTGGTTGCCTCCATGCCACGCCGCATTGAAGCATTCATTTCTGCAAAAGGATTCCCGACCAAGTATTGAGTGCATAACTGAACATAATTATTTGAAGGTTGACTTTTTTTGTATTAAAAACACTTTTCTTTTATTGGTCGGATGAAATATGCTAATTTTTTGAGATAGGATTTTGGGGTTTTCATGAGCTGTATGCCAAAATCATCAATATTAAAACAAGAAAAGGCTTGAACTACTTCAGTTGTGTGTAATGAATCTAAAATATATGAAAGTCTAATGTTTATCAGTACATTACAGAAAATAATGAACTTTATCACAATATGCTCATTTTTTGAGAAGGACCTGTATATTGTGTGTTGTCTCATGCTGTTGGACTCTTTGCTGGGATCGTTTGGGGTGTGGCTGTCTCCAGGGGAGGGCTGGCAGCCTTAGGCCTGGGGGGCAAGTCCAGTCAAGTGGCCCATTGAACCACCGAATAAGCGCAACCTCAACAGTGCCCATCAGCGCAGCCTCACCAGTGCATGGAGATTAGAGAGGAGAGCAGCCGGATTACACAGAGCGGAGATCTCCCAATTACCCAGCGTGGCCGATGTGATATGAAGTTCCGCCTCCTGGACCAGCTCCTATGATGGACGTCATCAGTGTGCTGTCTATCATAGGAGCCAGTCCAGGTGGCGGGACTTTGTATGACAGCGGCTGCCAGGTAAGTGAGAGATCCCCGCTCTGTGTAAACTGGCGGCACTTCCCCTCTGAGGCAGCCCAATGGGACCAGCGGGACCCATTGTAGGGCCAGCCCTGGGCGCCCTTCCACTGCCCCAGCCCCCGATTGGCCCTGCAAAAGAGTGATGGGCTGACAGAGGGACAGAGAGGGATGGGCTGACAGGCGGACAGAGAGGGATGGGCTGACAGAGGGACAGGCTGACAGAGAGGGATGGGCTGACAGAGGGACAGGTGGACAGAGAGGGATGGGCTGACAGAGAGGGATGGGCTGACAGAGAGGGATGGGCTGACAGAGAGGGATGGGCTGACAGGCGGACAGAGAGGGATGGGCTGACAGGCGGACAGAGAGGGATGGGCTGACAGGCGGACAGAGAGGGATGGGCTGACAGAGGGACAGGCGGACAGAGAGGGATGGGCTGACAGAGGGACAGGCAGACAGAGAGGGATAGGTGGACAGAGGGACAGGTGGCCAGAGAGTGATGGGCTGACAGAGGGACAGGTGGACAGAGAGGGATGGGCTGACAGAGGGACAGGTGGACAGAGAGGGATGGGCTGACAGAGGGACAGGTGGCCAGAGAGTGATGGGCTGACAGAGGGACAGGTGGACAGAGAGGGATGGGCTGACAGAGGGACAGGTGGACAGAGAGGGATGGGCTGACAGAGGGACAGGTGGACAGAGAGGGATGGGCTGAGAGAGGGACAGGCGGCCAGAGAGGGATGGGCTGACAGAGGGACAGGCGGCCAGAGAGGGATGGGCTGACAGAGGGACAGGTGGACAGAGAGGGATGGGCTGACAGGCGGACAGAGAGGGATGGGCTGACAGAGGGACAGGCGGACAGAGAGGGATGGGCTGACAGGCGGACAGAGAGGGATGGGCTGACAGAGGGACAGGCGGACAGAGAGGGATGGGCTGAGAGAGGGACAGGCGGCCAGAGAGGGATGGGCTGACAGAGGGACAGGCGGCCAGAGAGGGATGGGCTGACAGAGGGACAGGTGGACAGAGAGGGATGGGCTGACAGGCGGACAGAGAGGGATGGGCTGACAGAGGGACAGGCGGACAGAGAGGGATGGGCTGACAGGCGGACAGAGAGGGATGGGCTGACAGGCGGACAGAGAGGGATGGGCTGACAGAGGGACAGGTGGCCAGAGAGTGATGGGCTGACAGAGGGACAGGTGGACAGAGAGGGATGGGCTGACAGAGGGACAGGTGGACAGAGAGGGATGGGCTGACAGGCGGACAGAGAGGGATGGGCTGACAGAGGGACAGGTGGACAGAGAGGGATGGGCTGACAGGCGGACAGAGAGGGATGGGCTGACAGAGGGACAGGCGGACAGAGAGGGATGGGCTGACAGAGGGACAGGTGGCCAGAGAGTGATGGGCTGACAGAGGGACAGGTGGACAGAGAGGGATGGGCTGACAGAGGGACAGGTGGACAGAGAGGGATGGGCTGACAGAGGGACAGGTGGACAGAGAGGGATGGGCTGACAGGCGGACAGAGAGGGATGGGCTGACAGGCGGACAGAGAGGGATGGGCTGACAGGCGGACAGAGAGGGATGGGCTGACAGAGGGACAGGTGGACAGAGGGATGGGCTGACAGAGGGACAGAGAGGGATGGGCTGACAGGCGGACAGAGAGGGATGGGCTGACAGAGGGACAGGTGGACAGAGGGATGGGCTGACAGAGGGACAGGTGGACAGAGGGATGGGCTGACAGAGGGACAGGTGGACAGAGGGATGGGCTGACAGAGGGACAGGTGGACAGAGGGATGGGCTGACAGAGGGATGGGCTGACAGAGGGACAGGTGGACAGAGGGATGGGCTGACAGAGGGATGGGCTGACAGAGGGACAGGTGGACAGAGGGATGGGCTGACAGAGGGGACAGAGAGGGATGGGCTGACAGGCGGACAGAGAGGGATGGGCTGACAGAGGGACAGGTGGACAGAGAGGGATGGGCTGACAGAGGGACAGGTGGACAGAGAGGGATGGGCTGACAGAGGGACAGGTGGACAGAGAGGGATGGGCTGACAGGCGGACAGAGAGGGATGGGCTGACAGGCGGACAGAGAGGGATAGGCTGACAGGCGGACAGAGAGGGATCGGCTGACAGAGGGACAGAGAGGGATGGGCTGACAGGCGGACAGAGAGGGATGGGCTGACAGAGGGACAGGTGGACAGAGGGATGGGCTGACAGAGGGACAGAGAGGGATGGGCTGACAGGCGGACAGAGAGGGATGGGCTGACAGAGGGACAGGTGGACAGAGGGATGGGCTGACAGAGGGACAGGTGGACAGAGGGATGGGCTGACAGAGGGACAGGTGGACAGAGGGATGGGCTGACAGAGGGATGGGTGGACAGAGGGACAGGCGTGTATCTATCCATTCTCCTTTCATATTTTCCATCATCTCTTTTGTCTATCTTCTCTCTGTTCAGATTGCCCATCACCTCCTATGTAATTTCCTTCTCCTTTCAGATTTTCTGTATCCTCCCATGTCTATCTTTTCTCCATTTAGACTGTCCCTTACCTTCTGTGTCTGGCCGCATCCACACATGACCAGCTCCGCCGAGCCAATCACAGGGCGCGCCGCTCGCCTGAACTCCAAATCCCAGAATGCCACAGCGTGTGGCCGAAAATTGAACCTTGTCGGCCAATCACAGGGCGCTTGCATAGACTACAATTCCCAGACGCCGCGGCCATGCCCCTGGCTCAATTCCTCACAGAAAAAAATAAATAAAAAATGGCAGCGGTCGATCGCCGGCCGTTTTGCATATAAGTTGGGACGGCCTGGGGGGAATTTGCCACCTTGCCTCCCGACCCAGCCCGCCCCTGGCTGTCTCCCATTGTTCTGTTGTGTCTGTCTGCCTTGGGAGAAGTGTATTATGGGATGGATGTTTGTATTTGTGTTCCTGGCATGTAAACCGGGGGCAGGGCAGAGGGGGGAGGGGGATTCCTCCAACAGCCCTCCCTGCTGATAAGGTGCTCTATTGTTCAAATGTTGAATGCCTGTGTGTTCCTTATTGCTGATTGGACAGTTTACTCCGCCCTGAATCCAAGGGAGGGGGCATTGTCCCTGAGTGTTACCTCTCTGTACTTGTGTTTTCAATAAACAGTCTGTTGTTTTCACCTTACATTGAGTTCCGGATAATGACTGGGCGCTCGGTGGGATCGCGGGGGACCGGACAGAGGAAGCATTTACAGCGGGCAGACTCACCTTGAGTAGGGGGGTCCGTCACACTCTGTATAACTCGGGGATGTGTATGGGACGGTGAGGTGACAGTCCAGTCAGGGGAGGGGACAGTCCGGTCAGGGGAGGTGACAGTCCGGTCAGGGGAGGGGACAGTCCGGTCAGGGGAGGTGACAGTCTAGTCAGGGGAGGTGACAGTCTGATCAGGGGAGGTGACAGTCTGATCAGGGGAGGTGACAGTCCGGTCAGGGGAGGTGACAGTTCGGTCAGGGGAGGTGACAGTCCGGTCAGGGGAGGTGACAGTCTGGTCAGGGGAGGTGACAATCCGGTCAGGGGAGGTGACAGTCCGGTCAGGGGAGGTGACAGTTCGGTCAGGGGAGGTGACAGTCTGGTCAGGGGAGGGGACAGTCCGGTCAGGGGAGGTGACATTCCGGTCAGGGGAGGTGACAGTCCGGTCAGGGGAGGTGACATTCCGGTCAGGGGAGGGGACAGTCCGGTCAGGGGAGGGGACAGTCCGGTCAGGGGAGGTGACAGTCTGGTCAGGGGAGGTGACAGTCCGGTCAGGGGAGGTGACAGTCCGGTCAGGGGAGGGGTCAGTCCGGTCAGGGGAGGTGACATTCCGGTCAGGGGAGGGGTCAGTCCGGTCAGGGGAGGTGACATTCCGGTCAGGGGAGGTGACAGTCCGGTCAGGGGAGGTGACATTCCGGTCAGGGGAGGTGACAGTCCGGTCAGGGGAGGTGACATTCTGGTCAGGGGAGGTGACAGTCCGGTCAGGGGAGGTGACATTCCGGTCAGGGGAGGTGACAGTCCGGTCAGGGGAGGTGACATTCCGGTCAGGGGAGGTGACAGTTCGGTCAGGGGAGGTGACAGTCCGGTCAGGGGAGGTGACATTCCGGTCAGGGGAGGTGACAGTCCGGTCAGGGGAGGTGACATTCCGGTCAGGGGAGGTGACAGTCCGGTCAGGGGAGGTGACATTCCGGTCAGGGGAGGTGACAGTCCGGTCAGGGGAGGTGACATTCCGGTCAGGGGAGGTGACATTCCGGTCAGGGGAGGGGTCAGTCCGGTCAGGGGAGGTGACATTCCGGTCAGGGGAGGTGACAGTCCGGTCAGGGGAGGTGACATTCCGGTCAGGGGAGGTGACAGTCCGGTCAGGGGAGGTGACATTCTGGTCAGGGGAGGTGACAGTCCGGTCAGGGGAGGTGACATTCCGGTCAGGGGAGGTGACAGTCCGGTCAGGGGAGGTGACATTCCGGTCAGGGGAGGTGACAGTTCGGTCAGGGGAGGTGACAGTCCGGTCAGGGGAGGTGACATTCCGGTCAGGGGAGGTGACAGTCCGGTCAGGGGAGGTGACATTCCAGTCAGGGGAGGTGACAGTCCGGTCAGGGGAGGTGACATTCCGGTCAGGGGAGGTGACAGTCCGGTCAGGGGAGGTGACATTCCGGTCAGGGGAGGTGACAGTTCGGTCAGGGGAGGTGACATTCCGGTCAGGGGAGGTGACAGTCCGGTCAGGGGAGGTGACATTCCGGTCAGGGGAGGTGACAGTCCGGTCAGGGGAGGTGACATTCCGGTCAGGGGAGGTGACAGTCCGGTCAGGGGAGGTGACATTCCGGTCAGGGGAGGTGACAGTTCGGTCAGGGGAGGTGACATTCCGGTCAGGGGAGGTGACAGTCCGGTCAGGGGAGGTGACATTCCGGTCAGGGGAGGTGACAGTCCGGTCAGGGGAGGTGACATTCCGGTCAGGGGAGGTGACAGTCCGGTCAGGGGAGGTGACATTCCGGTCAGGGGAGGTGACAGTTCGGTCAGGGGAGGTGACAGTCCAGTCAGGGGAGGTCCGTGGTACATAAACAGACATGAGACATATCACCCCCCACAGACATATATCTGATGACGTGTACTTACCTTCATATATATACGGACGCACTGTGTGAAGGTAAAAGAAAATCACATCATTAGGAATTGTTTTCAGAAAATTACATCGAACGTTCACTGACGTCAGACACATCTGATGGAAATTCTGATTATGTGTCCTGCTGTCCATTCACTATGTCTATTGGCCGGGATTCTGCCTCAGTGGTTCTAGATCATGTAGGTCAGGGTCTAGATCATATAGGACAGGGTCTAGATCATGTAGGTCAGGGTCTAGATCATGTATGTCAGGGTCTAGATCATATAGGTCAGGGTCTAGATCATGTAGGTCAGGGTCTAGATCATGTAGGTCAGGGTCTAGATCATATAGGTCAGGGTCTAGATCATATAGGTCAGGGTCTAGATCATGTAGGTCAGGGTCTAGATCATATAGGTCAGGGTCTAGATCATGTAGGTCAGGGTCTAGATCATGTAGGTCAGGGTCTAGATCATATAGGTCAGGGTCTAGATCATGTAGGTCAGGGTCTAGATCATGTAGGTCAGGGTCTAGATCATATAGGTCAGGGTCTAGATCATGTAGGTCAGGGTCTAGATCATATAGGTCAGGGTCTAGATCATGTAGGTCAGGGTCTAGATCATATAGTTCAGGGTCTAGATCATATAGGTCATGGTCTAGATCATATAGGTCAGGGTCTAGATCATATAGGTCAGGGTCTAGATCATATAGGTCAGGGTCTAGATCATATAGGTCAGGGTCTAGATCATGTAGGTCAGGGTCTAGATCATGTAGGTCAGGGTCTAGATCATGTAGGTCAGGGTCTAGATCATATAGGTCAGGGTCTAGATCATATAGGTCAGGGTCTAGATCATATAGGTCAGGGTCTAGATCATGTAGGTCAGGGTCTAGATCATGTAGGTCAGGGTCTAGATCATATAGGTCATGGTCTAGATCATGTAGGTCAGGGTCTAGATCATATAGGTCAGGGTCTAGATCATATAGGTCAGGGTCTAGATCATGTAGGTCAGGGTCTAGATCATGTAGGTCAGGGTCTAGATCATATAGGTCAGGGTCTAGATCATGTAGGTCAGGGTCTAGATCATATAGGTCAGGGTCTAGATCATATAGGTCAGGGTCTAGATCATGTAGGTCATGGTCTAGATCATGTAGGTCAGGGTCTAGATCATGTAGGTCAGGGTCTAGATCATATAGGTCAGGGTCTAGATCATGTAGGTCAGGGTCTAGATCATGTATGTCAGGGTCTAGATCATATAGGTCAGGGTCTAGATCATGTAGGTCAGGTTCTGTATATCTCATGTTCTAATCTAGATCATACTCTGTAAATGCCAGGTTCAGATATTTCTATCTAAGCAAAGGGCCGGTTCCGTCAGACTTTAGGGGGGTCGGAGTGGCCAGTGGGAGGAATCGCACTCCGAGGGCCAGATGAAGGCCAGCAAAGAGCCACATTCGGTCCACGGGCAGCAGTTTCTGGGAGCACTGGTCTAGATCATACACCCACTGGCCACTTTATTAGGTACACCTGTTCAGTTGTTTGGTAACACAAATTGCTGATCAGCCAATCACATGGCAGCAATTCAATACATTTAGGCCTCTAGACGTGGTGAAGATGACTTGCTGCATCAGAATGGGGAAGAAAGGAGATCTCGGTGACTTTTGAACGTGGCGTGGTTGTTGGTGGCAGACGGACTGGTCTGAGTATTTCTGGGATTTTCACACACAATCATCTCTCGGGATTACAGAGAATGGTGGGAAAAAGAGAAAATATCCAGTGAGCGGCAGTTGTGTGGAGGAAAATGCCTTGTTGAGGTCAGAGGAGAATGGGCAGACTGGTTCCAGATGTAATTTTGTGGGGGATGGGATATCACCGGTTCAGGCTGGTGGTGGGTAGGGATGAGCTTGGTGTTCAAGTCGAAAATCGCCTGTTCGCCTGTTCGGCGAAACCAGAACTTTGTGGGCCGTTCGTGCCAAATTCGTGTGACGCAAACGGCCCACAATGCACTGCGCCATCGCACTGCATTGCCGGCGCTGTGATTGGCCAAGCATGCACTGTGACCCCGCATGCTTGGCCAATCACAGTGCTGGCAGCGAGGAGAGCCATAATTGGCCACAGGCAGGATGCCTGTGGCCAATCATAGCTCAGGGGGGTTTAGTACACACCCCACACTATAAAAGGCCGCCAGCGCGGCGGCCTTGTGTAGTGTTTTTCCGGCGTGCAGGGAAAGAGATACATAGGCAGGGACAGTGTGTTCTTTTCTCAGGCATCTGTAGCAGTTAGTGGGTGTTGTGTGCCCTAGTACAGTATACACCTGCATATATCCGTCATTGCTCTTCTCTAATAAAGGCATCTGCAGGAGTTAGTGGGTGTTGTGTCCCTCCAGCACAATATACACTACTCCAATTCCTGGTTTTCCCATCTCCCTGCAGGCCATCTATTAGAATGTCTGGAAGGCAAACAAGGAGAGGCAGACAGTCAGGAGGCAATAAAAGAGGGCAAGCAGGCTCTGTGTCTGGGGGCAACAGTGCTGGTCGTGGACGCGGTGCATTGTCATCAGCACATGGCCATGGGACACGCTTGTCCTTCTTTTCGGCAGCTGGACATGTTGAGCCACATCATGCCGAAGACTTGGTAGAGTGGATGACCAAGCCCTCCTCCTCCTCCTCATCCTCTCTCACCCAGGCTCAGGGTACTGGCAAAGCAGCTGCCAAAGCGTCCTCTTCCCTGGTATCAATGTCAGACTCATCATCAGTCACTCCTTCCCTAGACCCACCATGTCCTCCTCCTGAGGAGTCCCCCGAACTGTTTGAGCACAGTGTTGGGTACATGCTCCAGGAGGATGCCCAGCGTTTCGAAGGGTCTGATGATGATACCCAGCTAGAGGAAGGCAGTAGCGTGAGAGCAGAGAGAGGGGATGCTCAAGAAGGACACCAATCTGGCAGTCATGTTCCAGCAGCTGCAGCATACTGCCAGATTGGCTCCAGTGATGAGGAGGGAGGTGATGATGAGGTCACTGACTCCACGTGGGTGCCTAATAGGAGAGAGGAGGAGGAGGAGGAGGAGGCACATCTCCAACGAGGCAGGATGCCCTTTGGTGGCCAGCGTAAGGGCAGTACACCGACGGAATCACACCGCAGAGCTCCGCCTGTGCAGGGCGCTGCCTCTGCCCGTTATTCAAAAAGTTCTTTGGTGTGGGCCTTTTTTGAGGCGAGTGCATCAGATCGCACAGCTGCTGTTTGCAACATATGTCTCAAGCGTATATCGCGTGGCCAAAACATCAGCCGCTTGGGTACCACATGCTTGATCAGACATATGTTGACCTGCCATGCAGTTCGTTGGCAAGCCTACCTGAAAGACCCACACCAAAGAACAAAGCGGACCTCTCCTTGCACTGCATCAGCTGGGATCTCCAACCCCACTATAACTTCAGTCCTCTCTGAAACATGCACTGAGAGGAATGAAGGTGTAGAATTAGGTGTGTCACAGCCAAGTACTTGCGGCCACTCTGCTAGCAGTACACCGACGTCCGATTCTAGCAGGCAAATTTCCCTGCCCCAGCTGCTGGACCGTCGAAAGAAGTTCACTCCCAGCCATCCACATGCCCAGCGGTTGAATGCTAGCTTGGCTAAATTGCTAGCGCTTCAACTGCTGCCTTTTCAGTTGGTAGACTCGGCCCCCTTCCGTGAGTTTGTGGAATGTGCGGTTCCTCAGTGGCAGGTTCCCAAACGCCACTTTTTCTCACGGAAGGCGATTCCGGCTCTCTACCGGCATGTGGAAGGCAATGTCTTGGCCTCGCTGGACAGGGCGGTCAGCGGTAAGGTGCATATTACCGCTGACTCATGGTCCAGCAGGCATGGACAGGGACGTTACCTTTCTTTCACGGCCCATTGGGTCACTCTTTTGGCAGCTGGGAAGGATGCAGGACAAGGTGCAGTAGTGTTGGAGGTTGTTCCGCCGCCACGCCTCCAAAATGCTACTACTGGTTGTGACACACCTCTCTCCTCCACCCCCTCCTCTTCTTCTTCCTCCATGGCCTCTTCCTGTGCTTTGTCCTCGGAACCAGCGGTGCTCCATAGGCGTTCAAGGGGCTACGCAAGTACGCAGGCAAAAAGATGCCATGCCGTGCTTGCGCTGGTGTGTTTGGGGACAGGAGCCACACTGGGGCAGAGGTCCTGTCTGCTCTGCAGGGGCAGGCCGAGAGGTGGTTGACGCCACGCCAGCTTAAGCCAGGAATGTTGGTTTGCGAAAATGGCACCAACCTCCTCTCCGCCCTCCGACAGGGACAACTGACCCATGTGCCCTGTGTGGCTCACGTCCTTAACCTGGTGGTGCAGCGGTTCTTGGGCAGGTACCCGGGCTTACAGGATGTCCAGAGGCAGGCCAGGAAAGTCTGTGTGCATTTCCGCAGATCTTATAATGCCAGTGCTCGCCTGGCTGAGCTGCAAAAGGAGTTGAACCTGCCCAAGAACCGCCTTATATGTGACATGCCCACCAGGTGGAACTCAACGTTGGCCATGCTGCAGCGGCTGCACACGCAGCAGAGGGCCATCAATGGGTACCTGTGCGACTACGGCACCAGGACAGGGTCAGGGGAGCTCGGTTTTTTTTCTCCACGCCAGTGGGGCATGATCAGGGATGCATGCACTGTCCTGGCACCATTTGAGGAGGCCACGAGGATGGTGAGCAGTGACAGTGCATGCATCAGTGACACTGTACCTCTTGTAGCATACGCCGCGTGGAATAATGGACAGGGCACTTGAGGCAGAACAGAGGCAGGAAGAGGAGGACTTCCTTGCCTCTCAAGGCCCCCTTTACCCAGACAGTGTTCCTTCTGTCCCACCCATCACACAGGAAGAGGACGAGGAGGAGGAGGAGGATTGTGTCAGCATGGAGGTAGAACCTGGAACTCAGCATCAACAGCAGCACTCTTTTAGGGATGATTTACAGTCCCAAGAAACCCGTGGACTTGTACGTGGCTGGGAGGAGGTGGCTGCAGATCATGTCGTCCTTAGTGACCCAGAGGACTCCGGACCGAATGCCTTAGCTAACCTACGCTGCAATGTCTCCCTGATCCTGAAAAGTCTGCGGAAGGATCCTCGTATTCTTCGGATCAAGGAGAGGGACCATTACTGGCTGGCCACTCTCCTTGATCCACGGTACAAGGGTAAGGTTGCGGACCTTATCTTACCATCGCAGAGGGAGCAGAGGTCTGTGCAACGCGTTCCTAGAGACTGGGAGGTTACAAACTCCTGGTCCTGGACAACGAGTTGCTGAGGCTTCGGTCAGTCAAAGAAGGAGCGGTGGGGAAGGTGGCCGTCTGACCGATGCGTTCAGACAATTCTTTAGTCCGCAGCCCCAAGGTATGATCGGTTCCAGCAACCATTGCCAGCGTCTGATATACATGGTGCAGGAATACCTAGGGGCAAGGTCAGACTTGGACACCTTTCCCACCGAAAATCTTCTGGCTTACTGGGTCTTGAGGATGGATCACTGGCCAGAGCTTGCACAGTATGCAATTGAGCTACTGGCTTGTCCTGCATCCAGCGTTCTTTCGGAACGCACATTCAGTGCTGCTGGAGGCTTTGTCACGGATCACAGGGTGCGCCTGTCCACCGACTCGGTTGATCGACTGACCTTCATAAAGATGAACCAGTCTTGGATAACCACCAGCTACCAAGCACCTGAAGCTCATATAACAGAATAATTTATTTTGAAATGTCACATCCCTTCAAGACTGCCTATGCTGATACTGAGTGACTGTCCTGTTATGTTGACTGACTATCCTCCTCCTCCTCAATGATCCGATTCCTGATGATAGCTTGGAAGAACATTTTTGTTTCTGGGTGCCACCACCAGTGGCTAAGGCCCAATTTTTCAGCCCCTGTTTAACAGGGGCATGTAATTACAATTTTTTATGCAATGCTTTGCAGCAGGGCTCATTCCTGCACTCCAACTAGAGTTTCTGTGAGGGGTTGCAGTGTCGTGGTACCAGTGCTTAAGGCCCAATTTTTCAGCCCCTGTTTAACAGGGCCGTGTAATTACAATTTTTTAAGCAATACTTTGCAACAGGGCTCATTGCTGTGCTCCAAGTACAGTGTCTGTGAGGGGTTGCAGTGTTGTGGCACCAGTGCCTAAGGTCCAATTTTTCTGCCCCTGTTTAACAGGGGCATGTAATTACAATTTTTGATGCAATCATTTGCAGCAGGGCTCATTCATGCGCTCCAACTAGAGTTTCTGTGAGGGGTTGCAGTGTTGTGGCACCATCACCTATGCCTAAGGCCCAATTTTTCTTCCCCTGTTCAACAGGGGCATGTAATTACAATTCTTGATCTAATAATTCACAGCAGGGCCCATTCCTGCGCCCGCCAAGAGTAACTGTGAGGGCTGACAGTGTTGTAGCACCACCACCACCAAAGGCCCAATTTTTCTGCCCCTCTTCAACAGGGGCATGCAATTACAATTCTTGATCTAATAATTTACAGCAGGGCCCATTCATGCGCCCACCAAGAGTAACTGTGAGGGCTGACAGTGTTGTAGCACCAGCACCACCACTAAAGGCCCAATTTTTCCTACCACTGTTCAACAATGGCATGTAAATATAATTCCTGATATAATAGTTCACAGCAGGGCGTTCCAGCGCCCACCAAGAGTAACTGTGAGGGCTTACAGTGTTGTGGCAACACCAACATGTAAGGGGCAAATTTCTGCAGAGTATATACGGCAGGCCCCTACTTTCAAACATCCAACTTACAAACGACTCCTACTTGCAAACGGAAGAAGACAACAGGAAGTGAGAGGAAATCTACCCCTAGGAAGGCAAATTCTCTTCTGTTATGCCGCGTACACACGTCGAGAAAAACTGCATTTTTTCCTTTCGACGAGAAAAATGATCGTCTGTGGGCTTTATGTCATTTTTCTCGACGAGAAAAACGGCATTAAAAACGATGAGAAAAATTAGAACATGTTCTAAATTTTCTCGTTGTTTTTGTCCGACATTTTTTCCGCGGCAGTTTTCCCATAGGGAAACACTGCCGCGGAGCCCACAGACGGTCGTTTTTCTCGACAAGAGAAAAAACGACCGTGTGTGGGGAACAAGCCGTTCCCTCGTTTTTAATGACATTATTCACGGCGGTTTTTTAACCGCCGTGAATAATGATTGTGTGTACGCGGCAAAAGAGTTAATATGGGAAAAAAGTGTCTCCTCTCCACTGATGCTTTATCACCAATTCTTGTTTCAATAAAAACCCCAAATTTTCAAAAAACATTTGTCATTGGGACGGAAAGTGAGGTGAAATGTTCTGAACAGGGGCACAGACAGCAAAACAAATGTTACAGGGGTGATAACCCTTACCTATGTTTTCCAAAAAGCTTAAAAATAGATTTTTGGGCTGGAGCTACACTTCAACAATGTACCTGTTCAAAATTACAAACAGATTCTACATAAGAACAAACCTACAGTCCCTGTCTTGTATGCACCGCCTGTATACGGCTGTTCAGAGTATATAGGGCCTTTTTTATTTTATGTGCGGGGTTCCCCTTAATATCCATACAAGACCCAAAGGGGCTGGTAATGGGCTGGGGTAGGGGGGGGGGGTCATGGGGTAGCTATGCCATTTTTCTTAAAGAATTTCATCCATATTACCGGGACCAGACATTACATTAAAGCCGCAAGCAGTTTTAAATGGCTTTTTTTTCCTTTAGAAGTGTCATTTTGTGCAGGGACAGTTCTAAACACGGGAAACACGTGGCACTTCACAGGCATACTTTAGACACCCCCCAGGTACGATATTTAAAGGAATATTTGACTTTTTTTTTTTCACTTTATGCATCATTAAAATGACTGCTCCCGAAAAACGACCGTTTTTAAAACTTCTTTTTGCATTGATACATGTCCCCTGGTGCAGAACCCGGGTTCCCAAACTCTGTTTAGGACAATAACATGGATAATAGTCGTTATAATTAGCACTTTAGATTTCGAACGTTCGCATCCATTGTATTTAATAGGGTTCTAATGTTCGTGCAAACTTTCGGTCCGTTCGCGGGTTCTGGTGCGAACCGAACCGGGGGGGTGTTCGGCTCATCACTAGTGGTGGGGGTGTAATGGTGTGGGGGATGGGCACACTTTGGGCCCCCCATGGTTTATACACCACGGCCTACCTGAGTAGGGGTCCAACCCGCTACTAACAAGGGGGACCTAATAAAGTCTCCGGTGAGTGTGTATTGCGGGTTCTAGATCATCTCCTGTATATTTGAGGTTTTATCCAGATCTTACTATCATGGTTCTAGGTTCATCTCTCCTCCTCACTCACAATCTTGTCACGCACGTTCTAGGTCTGGTCACTCAGGTTCTAGGTCAAACTATGCTGCTTCTAGATCTGGTCTTACCTTCCTTGCCAGGCTCCCCCTTTGGCCCTGGAGGTCCTGGGGGCCCCATCTGCCCTTCACTCCCAGGATAACCATTGGCTCCTGCAGAAGGAATAAACAATTTTCAGACTATTTCTCACCCATAGGACTGAATATTGTGGAGGAAGTTCTCATTCTCTGAGTCCGATGCAAACGTTCAGATTTCTATTTCTCTCAATGTCTGAACTGTCTGTTCTACCCATGATGCCCACTACCCAGATTCCCATTTAAGAATGAGGCCTCCATGGGGACTCTTCCCTGCCTGTCCTTCTTCACCTTTCTGTCCCGTGCTCCCCTTCACTCCTGCAAGAGATACAAGTTAGTAAGTAACCCCCAAATAGGAATGGTGGGGGCACCCCATATAGGAAGGGTGGGGGAGGGGCATCCCATATAGGAATTGTGGGGGGCACCCCATATAGGAAGGATGGGCATCCCGTATAGGAATGGTGGGGGGCACCCCATATAGGAAGGGTGGGCATCCTGTATAGGAATGGTGGGGGGCACCCCATATAGGAAGGGTGGGCATCCTGTATAGGAATGGTGGGACACTCCATATAAAAAATGCATGGGGCGGGGCATCCCATATAGTACTGGTGAGGAAAGGGTGTCCCTTATAGGAATGGTGGGGGCACCCCATATAGGAAGGGTGGGCATCTCGTATAGGAATGGTGGGGGGCACCCTATACAGCAATGGAGGGTAGAAGTGTCCCATTTAGGAAGGGTGGGGGAGGGGAATCCCATATAGGAATGGTGGGGGGCACCCCATATAGGAAGGGTGGGCATCCTGTATAGGAATGGTGGGGGCACCCCATATAGGAAGGGTGGGCATCCCGTATAGGAATGGTGGGGGGAACCCCATATAGGAAGGGTGGGCATCCTGTATAGGAATAGTGGGGGGCACCCCATATAGGAAGGGTGGGCACCCTGTATTGGAATGGTGGGGGGCACCCCATATAGGAAGGGTGGGCATCCCGTATAGAAATGGTGGGGGCACCCCGTATAGGAAGGGTGGGCATCCCGTATAGGAATGGTGGGGGCATCCCGTATAGGAATGGTGGGGGGAACCCCATATAGGAAGGGTGGGCATCCCATATAGGAAGGGTGGGCATCCTGTATAGGAATGGTGAGGGGAACCCCATATAGGAAGGGTGGGCATTCTGTATAGGAATGGTGGGGGGCACCCCATATAGGAAGGGTGGGCATCCCGTATAGGAATGGTGGGGCACGCCATATAAAAAATGCATGGGGCGGGGCATCCCATATAGTACTGGTGAGGAAGGGGTGTCCCATATAGAAATGGTGGGTGAGGAGTACCCCACATACAAATGTTGGGACACCCCATATAGAAAGGATGGAGAGAGCACCCTTTATAGTAAGTTTGGTGGCATGTGAGATTGGTATGGGGCACCATAGATAGTGATGGTGGAGCTGGGGGGGTTCCATATAGAGATGGTAGGCAGGGTGACCCCGAATAAGGATGATGAGAGGGGAAAACTAAACTCAATGGTTCTTGTAGAACAAAAATCTGGAAATTAGATGTGGTAGTGGTGGAAATCAGGGTGGTCATCGGTGGGAGGGGGTTCTAGGAGACCCCCATGGCATAGAACTGTGTGCCACGGATAATACGAGAACCCGACTGAAGCTGGATAAAATGTGACTTACCTGCGTCACCTTTCTGTCCCTTCTCTGCTGGGGGTCCGGCGGGGCCTGTACAGGAGGAAACACAGTAGAGGGTCATCTCACATCACACAGCATTCTAAGTATTGGGGTCTCTTTATGAGGGATACGTGGCAGTGCCCATCCTGGAAGTGAGTGCCCAGTGGAAGGGGCTACCTCCTCCAGTCATATGATCAGTCTCAGTGTTGTACATGAAACTCTCCATGCAGTATATCTAGAAGGAGACGGTCATGTGAGACACATGGGAAGCACCATTGCTAAGGTCAGAGGTCACATGACTGTTCCTTCACAGGTTCACCTCAACAGGTATGGCAACTAAAGACTGGACCCAAACCCAATACACCCCGCCCCACCAATCTGATTGGCCCCCTCATTCCTCCCAGATCTCCTCACCTGGAATGCCTCTTGTCCCAATGTCCCCTTTGCTTCCCTTCTCGCCCGGCGGGCCCTGGACACCAGGGGGGCCACGAGCGCCAGCAGCTCCCATATCACCTATGGATGACGACATCATTCATGGTCTACATATTGCTGACTGCTATAGATTGTATGGAATGGGACCCCAGGATCTCCAACAAGGCACCTGAGGGGCCATTTTCATCTCTCACCATCTATCACACAATACAATGGAAGATATCAAAACAATTTCACCTTTTTGTCCATCTTGTCCCGGCTTCCCCAGGTCACCTTTCACCCCTGTGAGAGAAGTGGGAGTCATTAGATAAGACGCGACACTCATATATCAGGTATAAGAAGTCTAATTATGGGATACTGGTCGGTGTCACCCCAAATCCTAATCTCCTCTGTAGGTGGCCACAAAGATCACAACCGGTGCCCAATGTCAATGCAGGGCCGGCGCTACCACTAGGCAGCCGCCTAGGGTGCCCAGCCACTGGTGTTCCTACTCTCTTCTCTCTGCAGAAAGGAACTAAGTCTCAGCATCAGCAGGCAGCCGCCCCTCCATTCACACGTGGTGTGTGTCAGAGGCGCAGCAGCGGCAGAGGACTGTGCCTGTGTGCTGACTCCCAAATGAATAGAAGCAAGCAAACATTCATTGATGGGCACTGGTGAGGCTGCATTGATGGGCACTGGTGAGGCTGCATTGATGGGCACTGGTGATGCTGCATTGATGGGCACTGGTGAGGCTGCATTGATGGGCACTGGTGAGTCTGCATTGATGAGCACTGGTGAGGCTGCATTGATGAGCACTGGTGAGGCTGCATTTGATGGGCACTTCATTCACAAGGAGGGGTAAAAATGGGCAGGGCAAAGGGGGTGGAGCCCATAATTATATTGTAATATAAATTAAATAGTTCAACTCACCATAATGCTGAATCAGTGGGAGCACCGAGTGTGTCACTTGCCACGTCGCCTGCCATGTCACCTGCCACCAGATGTAGCTTGTCACTTGCCATGCTACCTGCCACCAGATGAGGAATGCCTTTAGCCACGTCACCTGCCAGTGCCACCAGATGAGGAATGCCACTTGCCACGTCACCTGCCAGTGCCACCAGATGAGGAATGCCACTTGCCACGTCACCTGCCAGTGCCACCAGTTGAGGAATGCCACTTGCCACGTCACCTGCCAGTGACACCAGATGAGGAATTCCACTTGCCACATCACCTGCCAGTGCTACTAGATGAGGAATGCCACTTGCCACGTCACCTGCCAGTGCCACCAGTTGAGGAATGCCACTTGCCACGTCACCTGCCAGTGCCACCAGAGGAGGAATGCCACTTGCCACATCACCTGCCAGTGCCACCAGATGAGGAATGCCACTTGCCACGTCACCTGCCAGTGCCACCAGATGAGGAATGCCACTTGCCACGTCACCTGCCAGTGCCACCACTTGAGGAATGCCACTTGCCACGTCACCTGCCAGTGACACCAGATGAGGAATTCCACTTGCCACGTCACCTGCCAGTGCTACTAGATCAGGAATGCCACTTGCCACGTCACCTGCCAGTGCCACCAGTTGAGGAATGCCACTTGCCACGTCACCTGCCAGTGCCACCAGATGAGGAATGCCACTTGCCACGTCACCTGCCAGTGCCACCAGAGATGGAATGCCACTTGCCACGTCACCTGCCAGTGCCACCAGATGAGGAATGCCACTTGCAACGTCACCTGCCAGTGCTACTAGATGAGGAATGCCACTTGCCACGTCACCTGCCAGTGCCACCAGTTGAGGAATGCCACTTGCCACGTCACCTGCCAGTGCCACCAGATGAGGAATGCCACTTGCCACGTCACCTGCCAGTGCCACCAGATGAGGAGTGCCACTTGACGTGTCACCTGCCAGTGCCACCAGATGAGGAATGCCACTTGCCACATCACCTGCCAGTGCCACCAGATGGGGAATGCCACTTGCCACGTCACCTACCAGTGCCACCAGATGAGGAATGCCACTTGCCAAATCACCTACCAGTGCCACCAGATGTGGGTTGTCACTGCATTTGTGACACTGGTTCAGTGGTAGTTCTTGAGTGAGGGCAGAAGAGCGGAGGTGCGGGGCGGGTGGTGAGAGATGATGTAATCCCTCTGCTCCCCGCTGCACCTCCGACATTCCGCACGCTGTGAGGGCAGAAGAGTGGTGATGCTAGGCGGGTGGAGAGAGATGTGGTCATCTCTGCTCGCCAGCCCGATTCTCTTATCTGGAAAAAGAAAAAATTGCGCTATTCAAAATAACTAAACTAATCAAGCGGCAACAAAGTGCTATACAACACGAACAGATATATTAAGAAAAAAAGTTGCGCTAAACCATGATCATGAATGGCGATATACCCAGGGCCGTTTGAAGGAATTTTGGGGCCCCAAGCAGATTGAGAATTTGGGGCCCCCAAGCGGGGGGGGGGGGGGGGCTACTGATTTTTTTGAGAAGCGGGGGGGGGGGGGGGTTTGGGCTGCTACACAATTTTTTTAGATTTTGTTTTTCAATTCAGAAGCGGAGGGGTGCTACTGAGATTTCTACTGATTTTTGGTTTTAATTTAGAAGGGGGGGTGCTAACGCGGGACAGCGATCGCGGGAGGAGGGGTCGCCGTTCGCGGGAGGGGGACCACCGATCGGGGGGGCACCGATCACGGGAGGGGGGGCCTGCCGATCGCGGCAGGGGGGGGGGGCGCGGATCGCGGGGGGGCCCGCGGATCACATGAGGGGGGGCCGCCAATCGCGGGAGGGGGGGCCTGCCGATCGCGGCAGGGGGGGGCGCGGATCGCGGGGGGGGCCGCGGATCACATGAGGGGGGGCGCCAATCGCGGGTGGGGGGGCTGCCGATCGCGGGAGGGGGGGGGCCACCGATCGCGGGAGGGGGGCGACCAATCGCGGGAGGGGGGCTGCCAATCGCGGGTGGGGGGGCCGCCGATCGCAGGAGGGGGGGGCCGCCGATCGCGGGAGGGGGGACGGCGATCGCGGGAGGGGGGCCGCCGATCGCGGGAGGGGAGGAGCCAATCGCGGGAGGGGGGCCGCCGATCGCGGGTGGGGGGCCGCCGATCGCCTGTGGGGGGGCCGCCGATCGCGGGTGGGGGGGCCGCCGATCGCGGGAGGGGGGGCGCCAATTGCGGGTGGGGGGGCCGCCAATCGCGGGAGGGGGGGCCGGCGATCTAGGGTGGGGGGGCCGCCGATCGCGGGAGGGGGGCCGCCGATCGCGGGTGGGGGGGGCCGCCGATCGCGGAGGGGGGGCCGCCAATCGCGGGTGGGGGGGCCGCCGATCGCGGGAGGGGGGCCGCCAATCGCGGGTGGGGGGCCGCCAATCGCGGGTGGGGGGCCGCCGATCTCAGGAGGGGGGCTGCTCTGCTGGGGCCCCAGGCCAGCTGGGGGCCCCAAGCAGTTGCTTGGTTTGCCTCTCCTGTTCCGACGGTCCTGGATATACCATACATAAATATATAACCACTGAGTGAAATAGTGTCCAAGTGGTGAAAAGCAAATGAGATGCACAAAATTAAGAAGCAAAAAATTGAATACATAAATAGGACTCAGTCCATAAACAGAGATAAGTGAAAATATTTCCAAAAGTGTCCAAAGTTATAAATGGTGGTAGAAATGTGAAAAATCCACTGTGCCAAACTTGTTCCAAACACGATTAAGAAATAGTGATGATAGTGAAGCACCTCCACCTAAGTAAACACTGCGGCTTACCAAATGGACGTGATCTCTTATGACAGGAGATCAAAAACAGCATAAGGCTAATGACCCAGCCTGGGGTTCTTTGTGAAAAACATCTCAGCTTTGGTGTTTTTCACAAAGAACCCCAGGTGAAATATTTTCACTTATCTCTGTTTATGGACTATTTATGTATTCAATTTTTTGCTTCTTAATTTTGTGCATCTCATTTGCTTTTCACCACTTGGGCACTATTTCACTCAGTGGTTATATATTTATGTATGGTATATCGCCATTCATGATCATGGTTTAGCGCTTCTCTTATCTGCCCGCCCGCCTTAAAATTTCATGCCGCCCGCCGCGGCCCGGCTGCAAGGACGCTACGGCCTGGTAGTGGGCTGCGACCTGGGGGTTGACGACCCCTGCCCTAGGTCACTAGTCAGCAGGTGACCATATGGACTGGACAGACTGGATATGTGGAAGTATGACAATTCATAAAGCGTCTGAACACAATAAATAAAATCTAAGAGTTTCTCCTCACCGCTTAGTATAGACCAGTGGTCTCCAAACCGCGGCCCAGGGGCCAGATGCGGCCCCTTTGTTTGCCTCTATCCGGCCCTTGGGACATTATTCCTCCAACTGACACCAAGGATGAGGCACCATTTCTCCCACTGACACCATTAATGGGACACTATTCCTTCCATTGATACCAACCATGGGACACTATTCTTCCTATTAAAACCAAAAATATTGGGGCAATGTTTCCTCCCACTGATGCCGGAACGTTTTCTACTCACACTGGCCACAGTTTGGCCCTCGTAAAGTCCGAAGGACACTAAACTGGCCCTTTGATTAAAAATTTTGGAGACCCCTGGTATAGACCATGGTTTCTCAACTCCAGTCCTCAAGGCGCCCCAACAGGTCATGTTTTCAGGATTTCCAACATTATTCTGCTGATTTTCACTGCCTTAGTAATGACCACAGCCGTTTCATCTGAGGGAAATCCTGAAAACATGTCCTGTTGGGGCGCCTTGAGGACTGGAGTTGAGAAACACTGGTCTAGACAGATGTTATTAAACACCTATTATGTTGCACTTTACTGATCCCCACACACGCCGGTCATAGAATAATATTTAGGGCCAGCTGCTGAGCTGCAAATGTTTTAATGCATCACCTGTTTATGATTGTAGGTGGAGTCCTGGCTGGCGGCCTGCGCATTACAACTTCAGCACAGTTAGTCCTTCTCTCCTACAGGAGGCAGAGTGTGGAAAACTGTCCACTCCTAAACCTTGTGGACGGCCTTCCCAAGATTTGAAGGTGTTATAGCTGGAAAGGGCGGGGCCAACCCAATATTCAACCCTCCAGACTAATGCCGCGTACACGCGATCGGAAATTCCAACAAGAAAAGTCCGACCGTGTGTAGGCTCCATCTGACATTTGCTGTCGGTATTTCCGCCAACAAAAGATTGAGAGCTGGTTCTCAAATTTTCAGAGGGAAAAAATTCCAATCGGAAATTCCGAACGTCTGTAGCAATTTCGACGGGCAACATTCCGACGCATGCTCGGAAACAATTAGATGCATGCTCAGAAGCATTGAACTTCATTTTCTTGGCTCGTCGTAGTGTTGTTGTACATCACTGTGTTCTTGATGGTCGAAAGTTCAGAGAACTTGTGTGACCTTGTGTATGCAAGCCAAGCTTGAGCCGAATTCCGTCGGAAAAAAAACATCCAAGGTTTTTCTGACGGAAAATCCGATCGTGTGTACGCGGTATAAGACTGGGATCCCATTAAAGTTCACGTGCGTGTAAAGGCAGGTGTCCCAATACTTTTGGTAATATAGTGTAATTGGTACTATAAGATGTTTTTCTATAGATCTTGCGCTTTCAAAAAATATAAAGCTTTGGAGCGCCTTTTGGTTAATGTGAAAGTCCATAATTCTATTTTCTGATAGAGCTGGAAAATGTGAACAGGGAGCAGGTTGGACATCCGGGTGGCTTGGAGGGTAGAGGTGCCCGGATCTGATAACCTGCCGAAGGCCTTGATTGGTCTTCCTCTGGACCTGACATGAAGGTTCTCTGTTTGGGGGGGATGTCTTCTCTGTGAATTCATTGATTTCATACCTTGGAATCCATTTATCCCGTTGTCACCTTTATCTCCCTTCTGTCCCGCTGGGCCCTGTACTCCGGAGGGGCCAGGAACCCCCTGAGCCCCCAGGTCCCCTGGAATACACAGAAATCTGTATAATAACAATCTAATGTCATTAGAATCCAATACAGAAGATATGAATCCGATACAAAACTCTCAGGATCTACAAGAAGATAATAAAATATATAACAATGAATGAAGAACTATTTCATATGGAAAACGAAACCCAACTTTCCTCCGTGACGTCTCCTCTTTCACAGGGACCCGTGTCCTCTTATCAGGGCCTCCATCAGGAATTTTGGGGCCCCTTACACAGCTTCAGGCATGGGCCCCCCGGAGCAGAGGAGAACCGAGGGAGGAGAACCGAGGGGGGGGGGGGGTGCTGCCGCCACGAATTGAGAAGTGGGGGGGCTGCCGCTGCAAATTGTTGAGGTCAGGGGGGCTTTGGGTGCTGACCAACAAAAAAACAAACAAAGAAATAAAAAGGGGGGGTTGCCATCCAGGGCCCTGGTGACCTCCGGGCCCCTGGGGACCTCCGGACCCCTTACAAAAAATTTAAAAAAAAAAAATTATAAAAAAAAATTATAAAAAAGAAAAAAAAGGGGGGTTGCCATCTGGGCCCCTGGGGACCTCCGGGCCCCTTACAAAAAAAAATGATATAAAAAAAATAATAATGGGGGGTTGCCATCCGGGCCCCTGGGGACCTCTGGGCCCCTTACAGGTTTACTGCCTGTACCCCCCTGATGGCGGCCCTGCCTATTATTATATGGTCAAGGTGACTTCAGGCGTCCACGATGGCGTCCAATGGATATTGAAACTTTAGGACAGGGATATGCAATTAGCGGACCTCCAGCTGTTGCAGAACTACAAGTCCCATGAGGCATAACAAGACTCTGACAGCAGCAAGCATGACACCCAGAGGCAGAGGCATGATGGGACTTGTAGTTTTGCAACAGCTGGAGGTCCGCTAATTGCATATCCCTGCTTTAGGCGGTCATAATGACTCTCTGTGGCCATGATGTCTCCTGGCAACCATGATGACTTTAGTTGGTCTTAATGACTCCCAATATCCATGGTGGTCTCAAATGGCCTTGATGAGTCCCCACACCCATGATGACTCCTGGTGACCATGGTGATTTCAGGGGCCACAATGTTTCCAAGCTGCCATGATGGCTCCCTGCGGCCATAATGATGTTTGGACATGATGACTCCTGGTGGCCATGATGACTCCCGGCAACCACAATACATTTTGGTGGTCTTGATTATGCCTGGCCGCCATGGTGATCTCAAATGGCCATGATGACTCCTGGAAACCATAATGACTCTTGCTGGCCATGGTGGCTCCCAGTGGCCATAATAAATATTGGCATTCATTGGACATTTTGCAGGGAGATGATTTGTATGATTTGAGATTATTTTACCTTTTTCCCCCGGCACTCCTGGTTCACCTTTCACCCCTTTAGAAGACAAAAATATAACTTGTCCAGTGAGCAGAAATGACTATTTATCATTTGTGTGACATTCTAATAATTAGTAATCTAATATCATTATCCCCTCATTGATTGTTCTATCACACCATCTATCGGGAGCCCCTCCCCCATGATCTCTGTATATGGTAATCCCCTCCCCCTCCTCTCTGTAGAGATATCCACATAAGCTCCTCCTCTTTACACAGGCAGTTTCTCTCTCACCATCTTGCCCATTAGGTCCAGCTGGTCCGGGGGGTCCCTGCGGTCCAGGGGGGCCCCCATCTCCTCTCTGGCCTGGAAGTCCTGCAATCAGATACAGGTCATAATGGAATGTGTATCCAGTTCTGGGCGGAGCTTCCACAAACCAATCAGCCATCGTGCTCTGTGCCTCTCCCCACCTTTATATGTTTTGTGATTTAGGATTCCCAGTCTCACCTGTATCTCCCTTCTCTCCTCTCATTCCTGGGGGCCCCGGGGCCCCTCTCTCCGCTCTGATCCCTGATAAAAAAAAAAAAATATTCAACAGAAGAAAATAATCTCATCCTGAGTGTATAAAACTGTCATGTAATATCCCAACACACAGAAATGAAAGAGGAGCGACCTGCCATAAGTGAAGCCAGGCCAGAGCATTGTAGAATATCAGGTAACAATGCGGAGATCCCTTTTCAGGATTTCAGTGATCACTGATAGAAATGTGGCCGCTTTATCTACTTCTTTTTGTAGCGCCCTGCCCCCAATGACTGAGCTCTATGGTAAATCTAGTGGGTGTCTGAGCTGGCAGATTGGTAGTTTGGCCCAGACTGTATATAATTGATGTTAAATCAGCCTCTGTTCTGGCTATGGCTGTGTTGGGAAGACTTCCCACTGTTTGCCTGTAGGTGGCGATACCACTCCAGGCCAATGTGGAAGACTGACAAGCCAAAGTTTATTGGGTACCTTCCCCTGGGAACAGTTCAGTGGGCGTGGTCTACCTGCTGAGCATGCTGGGGAGGGGTACTTAAGGGGCAGACGCCATCTTTTGGGGTCCTTCTTCCCCTCGTGGCCCTCCTGGCGCGAGGGGTGTATTGTGTGATTTCGGCCCCCGGGACCACGTTGGTCTGAGGCTGCATCTCTACCAAGTAGGCCCAGTTATGCTGACTGGGGCCTACACCTTGAAGGTGATCCTGGGCTGTCCGTCCTGCGGGAGGAAGCCACTCAATGGAGGAAACCAGGGGAGGACCTGTCCTGGAGAGGACCAAGAGGAAGGCTGGTGTCTTGAGGAGGGCCTGGTGACTCTATTGGAGGATGCACTATAGCTAAAGTTCACCTTACAGTCTGCCAGGTCGGCTTAAAGGCTCTTTGACTGTCTGGCTGGAAGTTCGGGAGTTAAGTCCTGTGGCAGAGGATCCCGGATTATCCAATTCTGTGCACAACCGGCTGCTAGGCCAGGTGAGAGGGGCCTATCCGGGTGAGAGGGGCCTATCCGGGTAAGAGGGGCCTATCCGGGTGAGAGGGGCCTATCCGGGTGAGAGGTGCCTATCCGGGTGAGAGGGGCCTATCCGGGTGAGAGGGGCCTATCCGGGTGAGCAATACCCACTTGAGGGAGAGTGGTGAGTGACTTTGTAGTGAGGAGTTTCCCCAGTGATCTGTACCGTGTACCTGAACCTTCCCCTTCCCTTCACCCTTCTACTATTCATATGTTTTATGTAAAAGGAAAATAAAACCTGACAGCAGAAGGTTTTCCATCTTGTGTGGACATTGGAGTTTTACAGACTTTCTCCCCCTAGACAACGAATACTGAGGTAACGTGCGGGGCCCAAATCTAAACCAGCAGCTCCTGGGGGGGGGGGGGGGGTGCTACATATTTATTATGCATAGTTTTGGTAAACTAAAGTAGATTGTACAATCAGATTGTATAGTGTATGCTGTGTAACAATGTAACAATCAGCTCTATACTGGCATCATGGGGAAGGGAATCATCTGGTGATCAGAAGATACATTTACAAAAGTGTGAACTGCCCCACGGGAAATGTACATCATCAGTGCCGCAGCCAATAAGGAGCAACCCGAGAAGTGAGAGCAGCGCCAGCTCTGATTATTCTCCGGGGATAATGGAACAATTACAAAAGAAAAACAAAGTAACAGATATTGTGAGAACATAAATCCAATAATATAAACCAATAAAACCCAATGTGCTCTTCTTCCTATGAGTGATGAGCGGTGGAGCTCGTTAAACGTTCATTAAAGGACCAATGCCCTGATTGGACGCTGGACTTTGGATTTGTTCTCTTCAAGCGCCGATCTTCTTATCAAACTCTTTTGATTAGATCAGTTTGAAGTGAATTTATGGGATTGATATTATAATTCTGAATGTGACGCTCATCACTTGTAGAGCACATCATATCAGCTTGGATTTTATTGGTTTATATTATTGGATTTATGTTTTCTCCCCCTTTATCACCGGATAATAATCAGAGCTGCGCTGCTCTCGCTGGTTATTGATGAGAAGAGACAGACAAGATGTTTTCCTCACATTGCTACACGGGGATCATAGTTTGCCACTTATTTTGTGGGCATATTCCTTCCATTTAAACGCTACATATATTTGGTGTAGCGGGTACTTGAATTTAGGGGAGGCATCTGGGTGGTAGTGTAACCCGGATGCACAGATTGCTAGGGGATCCGGGACTTTTTTTTTGGTTCTGTGAGGACTCTGGTGGTGTGAGGTTCCTTGCGGCCCACGGGTGGCGCTGTTGCCCTGGGCCGGGGCTGAACTCACACCGCAAGACTGTACCTTTTTGTCCTTCCCTGGAGCTGGTACAGCGGGGCGGGGGACCCGTTGTGACGCAAAGGGAGAGGGGATAAAAGGCGCGGACGCCCTTACCACGGGGTTCAGATTCAGAGTTGGAGGACGCGGCCGCACTCAGGCACCTTCACCTTGGGTGCTGGCGTTCCGGTGTTCCAGGCCTAGGCGCCCTTGGCCTGGCCGGAGCGGAGATGGAGTCCATCTCAGGCACCTTTAGCCTGGGGTGAGGTACTATCAGGGCCGGCCCTACCATGGGACCCGATGGTACCTCGGTCCCAGGCGGCACTTTAAAGGGGGCGGCAAATTGCCGCCCGCCAGCCAGCTAGCCCGTTCCCCTGCGCTGCTTATCCCATTGCGAGCAGGGCCAGTGTTCTGCCGAGAAAGGTCCCGGCATTTTTTAAATGCATGCCTTATGGCGCCAGCCTAGGGGGCGGTTGGGGCTGTGAAGACATCCCTGACAGACCACTCTATCCCCAGCCTGCAGTGCCGCCCTAGCAGCTGCAGTGAGAAGATGAGAGGAGAGCGCCGGGACGAGGAGCAGCTGGCCGGAAGTGCTGCATGTTTAGTGGAACCGGCTGGGGTAGATGATATGGAAGCCCTGCATCATGTAACTACAGGCTTGCCGCGATATCTGCTCCCGCCGCCCCCCCTCCTCCTGGTCGCTCAGGGATCTGTTGTGGAAGGACTGGCAGGCAGCAGCGCCGCTCTCCAGTCCTGGAGTAAAGTTTACCACCACCTTCGCTGGCTCAGGTATAGTGGAAGCTCATTGCTGCAGCCTGCACCCATTCACAAGAAACAAAAATTTACTCTGCTGTCAGTTTATAGTGCAGTGCACTGTGTACAGAGGGAACTGATATGTGTGTGTGTGGGGGGGGGGGGGGGTAGGTGTGCAGGGGGGTACAGATATGTGTGTGTGTGTGTGTGGGGGGGGGGGACAGGTGTGCAGGGGGTACAGATATGTGTGTGTGGGGGGGAACAGGTGTGCAGGGGGTACAGATATGTGTGTGTGTGGGGGGGGGGGGACAGGTGTGCAGGGGGTACAGATATGTGTGTGTGGGGGGGAACAGGTGTGCAGGGGGTACAGATATGTGTGTGTGTGGGGGGGGGGGGACAGGTGTGCAGGGGGTACAGATATGTGTGTGTGGGGGGGAACAGGTGTGCAGGGGGTACAGATATGTGTGTGTGTGGGGGGGGGGGTACAGGTGTGCAGGGGGTACAGATATGTGTGTGTGTGGGGGGGGGGGGTACAGGTGTGCAGGGGGTACAGATATATGTGTGTGTGTGTGGGGGGGACAGGTGTGCAGGGGGTACAGATGTGTGTGGGGGGGGGTACAGGTGTGCAGGGGGTACAGATATGTGTGTGTGGGGAGGGGGGCAGGTGTGCAGGGGGTACAGATATGTGTGTGTGTGGGGAGGGGGGGCAGGTGTGCAGGGGGTACAGATGTGTGTGTGTGGGGGGGTACAGGTGTGCAGGGGGTACAGATATGTGTGTGTGGGGAGGGGGGAGGTGTGCAGGGGGTACAGATATGTGTGTGTGTGGGGAGGGGGGGCAGGTGTGCAGGGGGTACAGATGTGTGTGTGTGGGGGGGTACAGGTGTGCAGGGGGAACAGATATGTGTGTGTGGGGAGGGGGGGGGGGCAGGTGTGCAGGGGGTACAGATATGTGTGTGTGTGGGGAGGGGACAGGTGTGCAGGGGATACAGATATGTGTGTGTGGGGGAGGGGTACAGGTGTGCAGGGGGTACAGATATGTGTGTGTGGGGAGGGGGGGGGCAGGTGTGCAGGGGGTACAGATATGTGTGTGTGGGGAGGGGGGGGGAAACGGATGTGCAGGGGGAACAGATATGTGTGTGTGGGGAGGGGGGAAACGGATGTGCAGGGGGGTGTTTTTACACTTGAATATTGATTTACACACACATATAGTGCCATGACCAGTTCTCTTTATACTCCTATACATGAGTCAGGGACGAAGGACTGGACCTGACTCTAGGACACCTACACAAGACCCAATCTTCTGGCCTTCACCTCTCAGCTATGGAGGACACGGGCCGTGGGGTATCTCATCCCTCCCCCCAGGGACCCCTAGACAACAGCCACATAACCGATAAAGAAAGGGAGAGAGGAGTCGCTACATTGGTATTTATTACCCTGACAAATCATCTGCCTTTATATTTAATAGTACATTCCGAGATATAGCTGTGTTTTGTGCAATGTGCATACACGATATGACCAAAAGTATTGGGACGCCTGCCTTTACACACACATGACCTTTAATATCATCCCAGTCTTAGGCTCCCTTCACACCGGGGCACGGGCGGCGTAGACGGTAAAGTGACGCTATTTTTAGCGGTGCTTTACCGTCATTATTGCAGCTAGCGGGGCGCTTTTAACCCCCGCTATCGGCCGAAAAAAGATTAAAACCACCCGCAAAGCGCCGCTTTGCCGGCGGTACAGCCGCGCTGCCCATTCACTTCACTGCTCCAAAGATGCTGCTTGCAGGACATTTTTTAACGTCCTGCTAGCGCAACGCTCCAGTGTGTAACCCCCCCCCCCCTCCCGGGGCTTTCACACCGGAGTGAATTGAGACGCTCTTTCAGGGCGCTATTTTTAGCGTTATAGCGTCTGCAAAGCGCCTCAGTGTGAAAGGGGTTTTAGTCCGGAGGGTTCAATATTGAGTTGGCCCCGCCCTTTGCAGCTATAACAGCTTCACCTCTTCTGGGAAGGCCGTCCACAAGGTTTAGGAGGGTGTCTATGGGAATGTTTGACCTTTCTTCCAGAAGCACATTTCTGAGGTCAGGCACTGATGTTGGACGAGAAGACCTGGCTTGCAGTTCAAAGGGGTTGAGGTCAGGACTCTGTGCAGGCCAGTCAAGTTCCTCCACCCCAAACTCGCTCATCCATGTCTTTATGGACCTTGCTTTGTGCACTGGTGCGCAGTCATGTTGGAACAGGGAGGGGCCGTCCCCAAACTCCTCCCACAAAGTTGGGAGCATGAAATTGTCCAAAATGTCTCAGTATGCTGACGCCTTAAGAGTTCCCTTCACTGGAACTAGGGGGCCAATCCCAACCCCTGAAAAACAACCCCCCACACCATAATCCCCCCTCCCCCCCACCTTAATTCCCCCTCCACCAATTGCTTTGGACCAGTGCACAAAGCAAGATCCATGAAAACATGGATGAGTGAGTTTGGGGTGAAGGAACTTGACTGGCCTGCACAGAGTCCTGACCTCAACCCGAAAGAACACCTTTGGGATGAATTAGAGTGGAGACTGCAAACCAGGCCTTCTCGTCCAACATCAGTGCCTGACCTCACAAATACTCTTCTGGAAGAATGGTCAAACATTCCCATAGACACAAGCCTCGTACACACAGGCGGGAATCTCATTGGGAAAAAAAAACGTTGGTTTTCCCGACGGGATTCCTGGCAAGCTTGCCTTGCTCGCCGAGTATACACATGGCCATTCAAAAGAACCGCTGTTCTTTTGATTGGCAAGAACTCGGTGAAGTCATCGACTACGACGAGCCGGCGCTCGTGATATTCGATGCTGCCGCCGACATCTTGCTACACCCTACACTTCCCTTGTATGCTACCCGCGCATGCCTCAAAGTCTTTTCGAGCATGCGCGGGTTTACCTGGAGGCAGGTAAGTGTACACACTCACGGTTTTCTCGTCGGGAAACAGGGCAACGAGAATCCCGACGAGAAAAATAGAGAGCAGGTTCTCAATTTTTCTCGCTGAGATTCCGGGCAGTTTTCCCGACGAGAAACCGTACACACAAAAGGTTTTCTCGGCAAAAAGCTCTCCCAGCAGTTTTCTTGCCGAGAAAACCGGCCGTGTGTACGAGGCTTCACTCCTAAACCTTGTGGACGGCCTTCCCAGAAGAGGTGAAGGTGTTATAACGGCAAAGGGCGGGGCCAACTCAATATTGAACCCTCCGGACTAAGACGCCATTAAAGTTCATGTGTAAAGGCAGGCGTCCCAATACTTTTGGTAATATAGTGTGATTGGTGCTATAGGATGTTTTTCTATAGATCTTGTGCTTTCAGAAAATATAAAGCTTTGGAGTGTCTTTTGGTAAATGTGAAAGTCCATAATTCTATTTTCTGATAGGGCTGGAAAATGTGAACAGGGTGCAGGTTGGACATCCGGGTGGCTTGAAGCCGTGGTTCTCAACCTCAGTCCTCAAGTACCCCAAACAGGCCATGTTTTGGGAATTTCTCAAACGGTCAGATTTTCCGACAAGAAAAGTCCGATGTGAGCTTTTGGTCGGAAATTCCGACCGTGTGTAGGCCCCATCGGACTTTTGCTGTCGGTATTTCCGCCAACAAAAGATTGAGAGCTGGTTCTCAAATATTCTGACGGAAAAAATTCCAATCGGAAATTCCGATCGTCTGTAGCAATTCCTTACGGGCAAAATTCTGACGCATGCTCGGAAGCATTGAACTTAATTTTCTCGGCTCGTCGAAGTGCTGTAACGTCTCCGCGTTCTTGACGGTCGAAAGTTCAGAGAACTTTTGAGTGACCTGTGTGTATGCAAGCCAAGCCTGAGCGCAATTCCGTCGGAAAAACCATCCAAGGTTTTTCCGACGGGAAATCCGATCGTGTGTACGCGGCATTAGACAGAATCGCTGTCCAAAACCCTGAGCCAATGACTGTGATTTAAAGCACCTGTGCAAGACAAAGGAAAACCTGCAAACATGGCCTGTTGGGGGGACTTGAGGACTGATGTCGGGAACCTCGGGCTTGGAGGGTAGAGGTGCCCGGATCTGATAACCTGCCGAAGGCCTTGATTGGTCTTCCTCTGGACCTGACATGAAGGTTCTCTGTTTGGGGGGGGGTGTCTTCTCTGTGAATTCATTGATTTCATACCTTGGAATCCATTTATCCCGTTGTCACCTTTATCTCCCTTCTGTCCCGCTGGGCCCTGTACTCCGGAGGGGCCAGGAACCCCCTGAGCCCCCAGGTCCCCTGGAATACACAGAAATCTGTATAATAACAATCTAATGTCATTAGAATCCAATACAGAAGATATGAATCCGATACAAAACTCTCAGGATCTACAAGAAGATAATAAAATATATAACAATGAATGAAGAACTATTTCATATGGAAAACGAAACCCAACTTTCCTCCGTGACGTCTCCTCTTTCACAGGGACCCGTGTCCTCTTATCAGGGCCGCCATCAGGAATTTTGGGGCCCCTTACACAGCTTCAGGCATGGGCCCCCCGGAGCAGAGGAGAACCGAGGGAGGAGAACCGAGGGGGGGGGGGTGCTGCCGCCACGAATTGAGAAGTGGGGAGGGGCTGCCGCTGCGAATTGAGAAGTGGGGGGGGGCTGCCGCTGCGAATTGTTGAGGTCAGGGGGGCAATAAAAAGGGGGGGGTTGCCATCTGGGGCCCTGGGGACCTCTGGGCCCCTTACAAAAAAAAAGAAAGGAAAATGTATTTAAAAAAATAAATAAAAAAATATAGAAAAAAAGGGGGGTGGGGGGTTGCCATCTAGGGACCTCCGGGCCTCTGGGGACCTTTGGGCCCCTTACAAAAAATAAAAAAAAATAAAAGAAAATTATAAAAAAATAAAATAATAAAAAATAAAAAAAAGGGGGGTTGCCATGGGGACAACAAAAAAAATAATAATAAAAAAAAATTATAGAAAAAAAAAAGGGGGGTTGCCATCCGGGCCCCTTACAGGTGTACTGCCTGTATGCCCCTGATGGCGGCCCTGCCTCTTATTATATGGTCAAGGTGACTTCAGGCGTCCATGATGGTGTCCAATGGATATTGAAACTTTAGGAGGTCATAATGACTCTCTGTGGCCATCATGAGTTCAGGCGGTAATGATGACACCCAGTGGCCATGATGTCTCCTGGCAACCATGATGACTTTAGTTGGTCTTAATGACTCCCAATATCCATGGTGGTCTCAAATGGCCTTGATGAGTCCCCACACCCATGATGACTCCTGGTGACCATGGTGATTTCAGGGGCCACAATGTTTCCAAGCTGCCATGATGGCTCCCTGCGGCCATAATGATGTTTGGACATGATGACTCCTGGTGGCCATGATGACTCCCGGCAACCACAATACATTTTGGTGGTCTTGATTATGCCTGGCCGCCATGGTGATCTCAAATGGCCATGATGACTCCTGGAAACCATAATGACTCTTGCTGGCCATGGTGGCTCCCAGTGGCCATAATAAATATTGGCATTCATTGGACATTTTGCAGGAAGATGATTTGTATGATTTGAGATTATTTTACCTTTTTCCCCCGGCACTCCTGGTTCACCTTTCACCCCTTTAGAAGACAAAAATATAACTTGTCCAGTGAGCAGAAATGACTATTTATCATTTGTGTGACATTCTAATAATTAGTAATCTAATATCATTATCCCCTCATTGATTGTTCTATCACACCATCTATCGGGAGCCCCTCCCCCATGATCTCTGTATATGGTAATCCCCTCCCCCTCCTCTCTGTAGAGATATCCACATAAGCTCCTCCTCTTTACGCAGGCAGTTTCTCTCTCACCATCTTGCCCATTAGGTCCAGCTGGTCCGGGGGGTCCCTGCGGTCCAGGGGGGCCCCCATCTCCTCTCTGGCCTGGAAGTCCTGCAATCAGATACAGGTCATAATGGAATGTGTATCCAGTTCTGGGCGGAGCTTCCACAAACCAATCAGCCATCGTGCTCTGTGCCTCTCCCCACCTTTATATGTTTTGTGATTTAGGATTCCCAGTCTCACCTGTATCTCCCTTCTCTCCTCTCATTCCTGGGGGCCCCGGGGCCCCTCTCTCCGCTCTGATCTCTGATAAAAAAAAAAAAATATTCAACAGAAGAAAATAATCTCATCCTGAGTGTATAAAACTGTCATGTAATATCCCAACACACAGAAATGAAAGAGGAGCGACCTGCCATAAGTGAAGCCAGGCCAGAGCATTGTAGAATATCAGGTAACAATGCGGAGATCCCTTTTCAGGATTTCATTGATCACTGATAGAAATGTGGCCGCTTTATCTACTTCTTCTTTTTTTTTTATACTTTTATTTTTGCAACAGAACACACAGGAAATACGGAGACCCCACCGAAATGACGAAGACTTGAAGAACATCACAGAAAGGTCCATTTCACAAGAATTGTTTCACTCGTTGTCTTGCCTAAAATGTGGACTGCGAACGCCCAGATCTAAGGAGTCTCCGCGGTAGAGACGGCGTAATAAGGACTTCTGACGCCGCGTACACACGGCCCTTTTTCTCGTCTGTGGGTTTTCTGTCGTTTTTTCCAACGAGAAAAACGGCATTAAAAACGACGAGAAAAATTAGAACATGTTCTAATTTTTCTCGTCGTTTTTTTTTACATGTTTTCCGCGGCAGTGTTTCACATAGGGAAACACTGCCGCGGAGCCCACACACGGTCGTTTTTTTCGACCAAAAAAAAAATGACATTTAAAACGGGCGTGTGTGGGGGGAACAAGCTGTTCCTCGTTTTTAATGTCGATTTTCTCGACGGTGTTTTAACCGTCGAAAAAATCGATCGTGTGTACGCGGCATGAGAGTCAAGCCTCGTCCACACAGCCGAGAATCCCGTCAGGAAAAAAAACGTTGGTTTTCCTGACGAGATTCCCGGCAAGCTTTTCTTGCCAAGCCGTGCGTACAGACGGCCATTCAAAAGAACCGCCGTTCCTTTGAATGGCAAGAACGCGGTGACGTCATCGACTACGACAAGCCTGCGCTCCTCACATTCGATGCCGTCGCCGCCATCTTGCTTCACCCTACACTACCCTTGTAAGCTACCGCGCATGCGTCAACGTCTCATGGAGCATGCGCGGGCTTACCGGAGGACAGGTAAGCTTGTAGCACCGTATACACACGCGGTTTTCTTGTTGGGAAACAGGCCGACGAGATTCCCGACGAGAAAATAGAGAGCAGGTTCTCTATTTTTCTCGTCGAGATTCCCGGCAGTTTTCCTGATGAGAAAACATACACACCACCGGTTTTCTCGGCAAAAAACTCTGCCAGCACTTTTCTTGCTGTTTCTTGCCGAGGCTTAAGAGTAGGCCCATGGGGGGGGGGGGGGACTAAGTGGGAAAGAGAGAAAAAAAAAAGAGGGGGGGAGATGAGGGTAGGGCAGAGAGAGGGGGGAAGTTCCATCAGCTGGAAACCTCATCCAGGCCGGAGGGTTCTCCGGGAATTCTTGCACTTAGCGAGGAATCAACGTAGAAAAACGTAGAAAAACTCCTGCCAATAAAACCATTTTTTCGAAAATTTCTCGCGGAGGCCCTTTTCTGTGGCTACCAAATCCTCCATCGCATGAAAATTCATTTTTTTTTCTTTTTTTTTTCTTTTTTCGGAAATTCTGAGATATAGGAAATTCGAAAAATTTATTTTTTTCGTTTTTTTGCTTTTTTCAGGTAATTCGGGAAATTCGAAAAAAATCTAAAAAAAATCGGTTTTTTGCTTTTTTTGGAAATTCGGGAAATTTGGGAAATTCGGAATTCGGAAATTCAGAATTTCGAATTTCCGGATTCTGAATTTTCGAATTTCCAAAAAAACGAATAGAATGAAAACAACAAAAAAAGAATTTTTCCAACTTCCGAAAAAAGCAAAAAAAACGAAAAAAAAGAATTTCCAATTTTCGGAAATTCTAAAAATTCGGAATTCGGAAATTCAACTTTCCAAATTTCCCATTTGCGAATTTTCGATTTTCGAATTTTGCAATTTAGAATTTTCGAATTTCCAATTTTCGAAATTTCCAATTTTCCAATTTTTGAAATTCGGAAATTCGGGAATCCGAATTTCCGAAAATCCAAATTTCCGAAATTCGGAAATTCGAAATTTCGGAAATCTGAAAATTCGTTAATTGAAAAATTCGGAAATCCGAAAATTCGTAATTTGAAAAATTCAAAAATTAAAAATTTCGGAAATCTGAAAATTCTGAAATTTCAGAATTAACAAATTTCTCTAAATTCGTGAAAAACGAATGATAAACTAAACGAATTTCACATGTCTAGAAGAGAGACAACGTCTTCCCCACATCTCCAGCATAAGTCAGAGAACTGGGGAAACATTCTATGGATCTTTGCCGGGGTGTGGTACCACGGGTCAGCATTATCAATTTCTATTTATACAGTTTATGTATAGTTTTGGTAAACGAAAGGAGATTGTACAATCAAATTGTATGGTGTATGACCAGCTCTATACTGGCATCGTGGAGAAGGGAATGGTCTCGTGATCGGAAGATACACACAATATGTGGAATCCTTTTCCCTGAATAACATTGTCAGCCCATTACCTGCCCATGAATATCCCTCGGGGGTCGGTAGTATGTCTGTACCGGTACTGACTTCACTGCCTGAGGATCCCGTCTCCAGTTGACGTTGATTTCCTTCTCGGAGTGTCGGGGACTAAAGTCCTCTTCCCTGATCACAGTCATTGTCACGGATCAAAAACAAAGTCCTTCATTTTGACATCTGGCCATTCACAATGTTTACTTTAATGAGGCCTTCTGTGTCCATCTGCAGGGCGCCACCATCAGGAATTTTGGGGCCGCATACACAGCTTCAGGCATGGGCCCCCTGGAGCAGAGGAGAACCGGGGGGGGTGCTGCCGCCGCAAATTGTTGAGGGGGGGTTGCAATCCGGGGCCCTAGGGACCCCGGGGCCCCTTAAAAAAAATGATAAAAAAAAAAATGATAAAAAAAAAATGATAAAAAAAAAAAAAAAAGGGGGGGTTGCCATCCAGGGCCCTGGGGACCTCCGGGCCCCTAACAAAAATATAAATAAAAAAAATAAAAAAAAAAACTGTATAAAAAAGAAAAAAAAAGGGGGTTGCCATCCGGGCCCCTTACACACACCTCTGGGCCCCTTACACAAAAAAAAAAAAAAAAAATTATACAAAATATTTAAGAAAAAATAAATTCTAAAAAAAAAAAAGGGGGGGGGGGCTGCAATCCGGGCCCTGGGGACCTCTGGGCCCTTTACAAAAAAAAATTAAAAAAAAGGGGGGTTGCCATCCGGGCCCCTGGGACCTCCGGGCCTCTTACAGGTGTACTGCCTGTACCCCCCTGAGCTGTAATATTTGGTGGAGATCGGCAATGTGAGTCAGAACTCCGAGGACAATTCATTCCACACCAATGTATGAGGATAATCTGGAAATCTGGCAGGGGGGGGGGGGGTGGCACCAATGAGGTCAAAGCAGATGAATCCAAAATGTCAGAACGAGCCACATTGGGGTGACCCAGTCCAACCACCTCCAGATCAGGTCTGGCCCTTTTCATGGTGTTAGTAGACATGTGCGATTAGTTTTGTGCGAATTCGAATTACGAATTTTTATGAATACGAATTCTGTACGACATATGAAATTTTCTTTACAAATTTCGGATCCAAATTATCCGAATCCAAACTACCAAATAACGATTTTCAACTAATACGAAAGAAACAAACAAAAAAAAGTTAGGAAAGTAGGAGGAGTTGTGTCCAGAATCAACGAAAACAACGTACTCTACCGAAAGTACGAATGATGGTATTGAGCTTCCCTTTAATAGTGCCGTTGTACGTGTAGCGGCCCCACTCTCTCTCCATCTTCATCGGTTGCACACCAGCTCATGTCTAGGGGTTCCTGGGTTGTGAGAGTGAGATGCGCCACGGCCCATGTCCTCCCCATTGTAGTAGGGAGGTGAAGGCCACTTCCTGATGTTTCCTCGGGCCGGTGTGTTCTGTGAATGCACTGAGTCTGTAATTGCAAGCTCACCAGCCTCCCCTTTTCTTCCAGTAACTGGAGTTCACACACCGGAGAAAGGTCCAACACTTGTTTATTTGACACTCCAATAAGCAAAGCACAATAAACAGTTCTTTTGCAGCAAACTGGTTGGGACCTATAACCTTGCCAACGGTGGGCCGAGCAGATCAAGGCACTTCCTAAAGTTTCAGTTCTATGCCACTGTACTATGACCAGCGGCGCCTAAGCCAATCTGGCTGTTACAGAACAGGAAAGATGGGGGTCTCTTCCAGCAACCCCTATGAACAGCAATGGAGCCCTCTTCGATACGCTGTGGCCCCTATCAGGGGGATGTGTCCTCCCAAGAGAGTTCCCAGAGGCCCACTGTCACCGGGTTGGTGCTGCTCCGGGTCTCCAGTGGGTAACCTCTCTGGCCTCCTCACCTCAGATACGAGCCCCTCCGCTCAGGGACCCTCGGACAGTCCACCCTAGCGGGACCCAGTCGAAGGTACTGGGCCCCAGGCCTCCTTGATAGTACCTCACCCCAGGCTAAAGGTGCCTGGAATGGACGCCAACATGACTCCGGACCAGGCCATGGGCACCTGGACCAGACTCCTGGATCTCCTGCACCCAGGCCTGAGGGGCCTGGGTATGGACCGCAACCCTCCTCCTCCGAGACCTCCTTCTCCGCAAGACCTTGTGGTAAGCGCGTCTCCCCCTTTTATCTCCTCCCATCAACGGCCCGGCGGGTTCCCCGCCCCAGCCATACCATCTCCGGGAAGGGACAAAACAGGGAGCACTGCAGGAGATGATTCTACCTGAAGCCTGTGGGTACCCCGCCACCCACAGGCAAAGGAGAATACTACATCCTCCAATCCTCCACGAAACAAAAAGGGGTCTGAACCCTAACACAATTATACACCTGGGTCACACTATTCCCCAGGTGTATCCCATCAATTTGAGGACCCCGCTACACATTCCCCCCTGTGATTGGACGCTGGTCCCCAGCGTCAGGTGCACACCCATGCCTCCCATAAAGTGGTGACATGGAGTGAAACCCCTGAGGCAGTTCCTCTAAATTTTTCCCAAGTGCCAAGACCTGCTCAGGGAATGGGGAACATATAAAACAACTTATGTCATAAAACACTTTAAACATTTGCATAGTCACAACCCCTCTCCCACACTGTCTAAGAGCCACCCACTCTTAATGATCTTGATTGACGATTCTCCTGCAGGGGAAAGAAAAAAACAACATAATTTCGTGTCATTTGGGATGAGTGGGCCCGTCAGCCGAGAGACCCACTCACTCCAACAAGCAAGGTGATGTGTGGGTGAAATATTTTCAAACATTTGTTGCGCAACACTGCCACCTGGTGACAACGCCACGGTCATGACACTCAACGAATCTTCGTTCTTCCAGCTTTTCCCTACTCTGCCACTATTCCCAGATGTCCTTGCCTTTGGCACATGAAGAAAAGGGGAAACACGAAAACACAACAGTCCCCAAGTCTCCAACGAGAAAAAGAAAAGCCCAAACAAAAACAAAAGCAGGGCACAGTCCTGGGTGTCTGGGAATGGCTCTTCCAGAAAGTTCAAGTGCACAAAGGAAATAAACAGGAGTTCTTTTCTCCTATAAGTAAAACTTTGGATCCGGCAGGTACAGGGGTTTCAGGTGTTTGTCAAATGCCTCTATCGAATACTCGACATCTTCTCCTTCTCTTCTGCAAATGACTACCTTGTCAGCATGGATATGGCGCCCCAATTTCCATTCAGCTTTGCAGTCCTCAAACCTCTTAGACACTGCCGGCACACATTCCAGGTACCTGCGAGCATGGGGCACCTTCAACTTGTCCCACACAAACTCGTCATACCATCTTGTTCTCCAGACTTCCACCTCAAACAGCAAGTCCCGTGGCAGATATGGGTACTCCCACCCATATTCCCGAGCTACTTTGTGGCAAAACAGTCTCTGCAAGCGGGCCAAAGGTGGCATAGTGGCTTTCTCTCCAGTTCCAGGCAGCACAATAGCTTCCGGATGCCGAGGTGCCTTTACCAGCTCCCTGAAATTGACTTTCGGTGCTCTCAGAGAAGCGCGGGGTGTCCCCACAACCAAAGCAGGTGAGGTAACAGTAGATGAGGACACCGGTGGAGGGGTAGGTTCCCTCGTAAGCTGCAGGTCTTCCACCCGAGGTGTGCTGTCTCCTGTGTACATAGGTGAATCCCGTACCGCACGGGAAGCAAGAAGTGGCATTCTATCCCAGCCCTTGTGGCTGAACAGTTCGTCTATCTCGCCATCATCTCCGCAGTCAGACAGCGACTCTAGGTCGGAGGTGTCATACATCTCCGCAGGCAGATATCTTCCGGTGGACACAGAACCATCCTCCCTGGGGGGCTCCACCTCCAATGGGCCCCCGACACCTCCAACCACCACCACAGTCCCAGCCCCTGGCTCACCTGACCCTTGTAGAGGACTGGGATGTCCGGGACTTCCTTCTCGACCGGCGCCATCCAGGCCAGGCAAGCAGCGGGGTGAAGCTCGACCACGTCCATAGGATGCCTGTACTAGGCCAACTTTCCTCTTCGGTGGTGGAAGCAGGGAACTTGTGGCGACCGAGGCAGCATCCTCGGATTTTTCTCTGTTGGGCAGTCCATCGCCCTGGTCAGCGCGCACGGGAACCTCGACAAAGGCCTTGATCTCCCCTTCCGGAGTAGCGGTACCCGTGAGGTGGTTGAGGCGAAGGGCCCGGGGCCTTGCTGTGGACGACTCGACCTCGAAAAGGAATTCTCTGCACTCCTCACATCGCCCGAATGGCTTCAGGGTGACCACCAGTCCCGAGCAGCCGGGACAGATCACACCGAGGGCCTCCGTGTCTCTGCAAGTGTACAGAGCCAACCGCCCTCGGGGCCTAAGTCTTATCCCCGTGTCTGTGATGGGGGCAGCAAAGGAAGTCATTCTCGTGGGGTGAGGAACCATAATCCACGGGGCACTTGAGGTCATCCCGACTATCTGCTGCTCCATCATGCACTGACCCTGCGCCGGAGTCTCCACGTGTATCCCCACACTTGGCCAGACTCCTCCCATGAGCCGTACATTTTCGCGGGCTTCCTCTTGACTCCGCCCACGAACGATGTCACCATGGGGTGCCTCGTGGCGCAGTGCGTTAACAGTCCCCACGTGCAGTACGTCACACGGCTGGACCTCTCCCTTTTTCCGCTCCTCCGCATGGGCCTTTCCCGTGTTAGGGTCATTTCCACAACTCCGAGCAGGGACGCACTTTGGCCAGTAATATGGCCGATCTGCTCGGAACTCCTCTGGGCAGCAAAGTTCAAATGTAGACATTCTCAAGTCCATCTTTAGAACACACTCTATCCCGGACGAGCCCCCACGTGTAGCGGCCCCACTCTCTCTCCATCTTCATCGGTTGCACACCAACTCATGTCTAGGGGTTCCTGGGTTGTGAGAGTGAGATGCGCCACGGCCCATGTCCTCCCCATTGTAGTAGGGAGGTGAAGGCCACTTACTGATGTTTCCTCGGGCCGGTGTGTTCTGTGAATGCACTGAGTCTGTAATTGCAAGCTCACCAGCCTCCCCTTTTCTTCCAGTAACTGGAGTTCACACACCGGAGAAAGGTCCAACACTTGTTTATTTGACACTCCAATAAGCAAAGCACAATAAACGGTTCTTTTGCAGCAAACTGGTTGGGACCTATAACCTTGCCAACGGTGGGGCGAGCAGATCGAGGCACTTCCTAAAGTTTAAGTTCTATGCCACTGTACTATGACCAGCGGCGCCTAAGCCAATCCGGCTGTTACAGAACAGGAAAGATGGGGGTCTCTTCCAGCAACCCCTATGAACAGCAATGGAGCCCTCTTCGATACGCTGTGGCCCCTATCAGGGGGATGTGTCCTCCCAAGAGAGTTCCCAGAGGCCCACTGTCACCGGGTTGGTGCTGCTCCGGGTCTCCAGTGGGTAACCTCTCTGGCCTCCTCACCTCAGATACGAGTCCCTCCGCTCAGGGACCCTCGGACAGTCCACCCTAGCGGGACCCAGTCGAAGGTACTGGGCCCCAGGCCTCCTTGATAGTACCTCACCCCAGGCTAAAGGTGCCTGGGATGGACGCCAACATGACTCCGGACCAGGCCATGGGCACCTGGACCAGACTCCTGGATCTCCTGCACCCAGGCCTGAGGGGCCTGGGTGCGGACCGCAACCCTCCTCCTCCGAGGACCTCCTTCTCCGCAAGACCTCGTGGTAAGCGCGTCTCCCCCTTTTATCTCCTCCCATCAACGGCCCGGCGGGTTCCCCGCCCCAGCCATACCATCTCCGGGAAGGGACAAAACAGGGAGCACTGCAGGAGATGATTCTACCTGAAGCCTGTGGGTACCCCGCCACCCACAGGCAAAGGAGAATACTACATCCTCCAATCCTCCACGAAACAAAAAGGGGTCTGAACCCTAACACAATTATACACCTGGGTCACACTATTCCCCAGGTGTATCCCATCAATTTGAGGACCCAGCTACATACGTCTTATACGTCGCCGTGTTCTTGCCGCTCGGAATTTCCAACAAAGTTTGAGCCAACATCCTTCGGAAAAAAAATACACGGTTTTGTTGTCGGAATTTCCGATCGTCTGTACGCGGCATGAGTCTGTAGAGTTCAATATTAACGATTCGTACGAATCCGAATTAAATTCCGTACACAAATTGAGAATTATGATTTTTTTTTATACGGAACGGAACGAAACGAAACAAATTTTTTGACGGCTCCCATGTTTAGGTGTTAGTGGAATAACCCAAAAATATCCCATTCAGTACAAACCAATCTTCTGCACCTTTGTGGTCTTCTCTCTACTCATACAGGTCATGCTGGCCAGTGACTGATCTTCCGCTCCTAAGGGCCAAGACTTGGTGACAAGAGGCCATCTTGGTGGCACCTTCCTAAGGTTCCTGTGTTTCCTCCTGATGATCAGGCGCTATGTTAAATTTAGTGGGTGTCTGAGCTGGTAGTTGGGCTCAGACTTTGTAATGAAATCGGCCTCTGTTCCGGCTATGGCTGTGTTTGGAAGGACTTCCCACTGTTTGCCTGTAGGTGGCGTTACCACCCCAAGCCAATGTTGGAACACAAACAGGCCAGAGTGTATTGGGTATTTTTCCCTGGGAACAGATCAGTGGGTGTGGTCTCCCCGCTGAGCATGCTGGGGAAGGGTACTTAAGGGGCAGACACCATTTCTCAGGGCTCTTCACCTCGTGGCCCTCCTGGCTCGAGGTATGTGATGCTGGAATTTCAGCCGCGGAGCCATGTTGGCCAGAGACTGCATCTCTGCCAGGTAGGCCCAGTTGTCCTGACTGGGGCCTGCACTTTGAAGGTGATCCTGTGCTGTCTGTCCTGCGGGAAGAAGCCACTCAATGGAGGAAACCAGGGGAGGACCTGTCCAGGAGAGGACCAAGCGGAAGGATGGTGCCTTGAGGAAGGCCTGGTGACCCTATTGGAGGATGCACCATAACTAAAGTAACCTTACAGTGTGCCGGGTCGGCTTAAAGGCTCATAAACTGTAAGGCTGGATATCCGGGTACTAAAATCCTGTGGCAGAGGATTATTGAACAGTTCATCTTAATCATCCTAAGGCCCCTTTCACACTGGCACGTTTTTTTTGTGCCCTGTATTCTTCAATGTGAAAGCCCGAAGGCTTTCACACTGAAGCGGTGCGCTAGCAGGACCGCTCCAAAAGTCCTGCTAGCCGCTTCTTTACAGCGGCTGCCCATTGAAATCAATGGGACACCGCGGTAATACCGCCCGCCGCGGTTTGCGGGCGGTATTAACCCTTTTTCGGCCGCTAGCGGGGGTTAAATTCACCCCGCTAGCGGCCGCATACCACGGTGATAACGACGGTATAGCGGCGCTGAAAATCGCGCCGCTATACCGCCACCGCACCTGCCCGCACCAGTGTGAAAGGGGCCTTAAGGTCTGTGGCAGAGACTGTGATTTCTTTATTTGTTCGTGCCTTATTCCGGCTGCTAGGCCAAGTGGGAGGTGCCTATCCGGGTGAGCAACACCCACTTGAAGGAGAGTGGTGAGTGTGACTTCAAAGCTTAGAAGTTTCCCCAGTGATCTGCTGTGTGTGCCTGACCCTTCCCCCGACCCTCCATCCCTCTACCTGTGGAAATAAAGCCTGACGAAAAGGATTCATAACTTGTGTGGACATTGGACTTTCTATAGACTCTCATCCCCTCATACATCTATTACCCAACGAATACCGAGGTAACGTGTGTAGCGGGTATGTACTTTTAAAACTGGTGAAGACACCAGTGATGCATAGTTCCCTGTGGCCCAGCAGGTGGTGCTTTGGGCCGGGGTTGAACCATTACTGCAGTGCCGTACCCTTTGTGACCTCTCGCAGCAGTTGTACGACGGGGCAGGGAACCCGCCGTGCTTGCTGGGAGAGGGTATAAAGGGGCGGACATATTTTCCACGAGGTCCGAGTCCCAGGCACCTTCAGCCTGAGGGCTGCTGTCCGTGGTCGGTGTCCAGGCGGCCTAGGCCTGGACACTTGGAGTTCGTGTTCCATCCCAGACACCTTCAGTCTGGGGTGAGGTACTCAGCCGGAGGCCTGGGGCCCAGTACCTTCCGCTGGGTCCCGCAAGGGAGGGATTGTCCTAGGGGGCCCCTGGTGTTGGGCACCCGAATCCAGAGGCGTAAGGGACCGGAGGAGGGACTCATCCGAAGATCTGGTGCAGCAGATTGCCAGTGCCGGGTGAACCTCTGGAGACGGTCCGGGGGGATATCTTCCCAAATAGGGGCCAAGTTCAGAGAGGAAGGTGTTTTGTGTCCAATGACCGTGGCAGCGGTCCAACTATTCAACTCAGGTCAGTGGCAGAGACCTGCTATTAGGCCTGTGGCAGGGGCCTCAACAGTTCATCCGGTCGGTGGCAGAGACCGTGCGCCAGGCCTATTCGCCAGCAAAGGAATAGGAGAGTTCAGTTGTGCCTGGGCCTACTCGTACCCACACCCCTGTCTGTCTGTTACTGAAGGTTCAACTGATTGTGTTCACCCTGAAAGCAGAGAAATAAAGGAGTGTTGGACTTTTGATTGGTGTGGGGCTCTATTATTGGCAGACACATCTCCATGGGACAACTGAGGCTTTGTATGCAGTGAACAGACCCGGAGGTAATTCAACTAACTTTGCTCAACCCTCTTATACACATACGAGGGAAGAGCTTGGCGTAGTGTTCCTGCACTCTCCTCTCCCAGGTACCCCTAGACACCAGCCAATCAAACGAGAAAACCCGAGAGGGAGAGTGAGGCTCTGCTACACGTGCAAGGCCCAAATCTAAACCAGCAGCTCCTGCGGGGGTGGTGCTACACTCCTCAGGAACTTCCTCTCCATTAGTAGGCCGGCATCTTGCAGCGATCATCATGATGAAGGGAAGAAACCAACAAATCACAACCCCTTTGTGCCAAAGTCCAGAGCAGAGACGCCCTTCAAGAAAGGAAGTCCCAAAGTGCAGAATCTCCCCGCCCAGCTCAGCCCACAAGGAAACGTTTCTTAGTGATTGGCTGGGCTGATAAATCTTTAGAACTGCACCCGCTACATATACAACATCTGCTGGGCGCTGTGGTTCCTCCCGCCAGTCACTACGTCACCATTATTTGGTGTATCTACCTGAAGGTATGTACGTTTTAGGTAATAGATGTATTGGTATTTTTATTTTGGGGTCTGTCCACCATCGTCACTCTCTGCTTCAGGGCTGTGGTGGGTACCCCCAGTCCTTCTGTATGGGGCCCAGGCAGCTGGGTGAATAAAATGTGCACAGGGAGTGTGATCGGCATGACAGGGGGGGCAATTACTGTAACCGATCCCCTGTATAGCTCTCTCTGCAGCAGCTGAAAGTCGGCTTCTTCTCCTCTCCCTCCTGCCAGCTTTCAGCAGCTGCAGAGAGAGTCATACAGGGGATCAGCTACAGTAATTGCACCCCCCCCCCCACTGCACCCTCCCTGTGCACCATATGTGCCCCCCTACCCCTGCAGTGCATAGGCCTCCCTCCTCTCCTTCCAACCGAAAGCTGCCAGCACACAATTGAATCCTTCAGGATGAAGAGTGGGCCAAAGGGACGGTAAATATGTCACATTTACTAGCCCCTTCCTTTCCTGAATGAACGATCAGTACTGATCAATCACTATGTTCATTCATATTTTAAGCATAGAAGACTGTGGGGGGTTTTTGTTGGGGGGGGGGGGGGTCTGTCAGGTTGGTTGTATTGGGCTCCATGGTTTCTTATGCCGCGTACACACGAGCGGAATTTCCGACCGGCCGGGATCTCTCCTTCCGTTCCTCAATTGTTTCATTCAAGGACACCAAATATAACTTCCAATGGGTGCTTCCATAGGAAGGATAACTGGAGATCCTCCATGATGAGCCTTATGCCACGTACACACGATCGGAAAATTCCGACCAGAAAAACGTGTTTTTTTTCCAACGGAATGTTGGCTCAAACTTGTGTTGCACACACACGGGTCACACAAATCTTGTCTGAATTCCGATGGTCAAGAACGCGGTGATGTACAACACGTACGACGAGCCGAGATCAATGAAGTTCAATAGGCAGATCGGCTCTTCTGCTTGATTCTGAGCATGCGTGTTTTTTTTGCGCGTCGGAATTGCATACAGATGATCGGAATTTCCGACAAGAACTTTTTCCTTCGGAAGAATAGAGAACCTCCTCTCAATCTTTTGCTGGTGGAAATTCAGACAGAAAAAGTTGGATGGAGCCGACACACGGTCAGAATATCCGACCAAAAGCTCCCATCGGACTTTTTTTGACGGAATTTCCGACCGTGTGTACGCGGCATTACAGAAATCCTGCTCTGCTTCTGCTGTCCTTTAATGTCTCTTAACCCTGAAAAAAACCTGAAGAACGTCTCCCCCCAACTGCTCGAGGAAATTCCCTCAAACACCTTTCAGGTTTCACCGATGAACTGTCCTGACTGGGACCACAAAGAACTCGTTCTGCTGATATTTCACTTTGTGGGACAACATTTCGCAATGAGGCGATAATTCTTCATTGTTCCTTCATTTTTCTACTGATTGTGAAACATCTTCAGGGAATTGGGACTTTTCCCGCTGAGCTGAAAATTTTACTTCCCCCTGAAATGAAAGTGAAAAAGAACAGAAAGGTCTCAGGGTTTTGTTGATGGACAATCGTTGGCTGGGAGCCTCGTGTTCCGAGATGTCATCAGTTTCTTCTTCTGGTTTTATGTGGCCCCTTTACCAGCAGTTCTGTACAATTCCGGGGTCCTGATTAGAGTCAGAGCCGGTCCACGTTGCTGTAGGCATGGGGACAAGAAGCCATCTTCTCGGTTGGAGAGCGAGCCAAGGAACGGAACGATACTCTCTTCTGTAAGTTCTTCTCCTATTTTATTGGAAGACGCAGAAAGTCAATGTCTGGCCTCTGGGGAGCCCTGGTGGGGAATGGGGTTCCTCTTCAACATTTCCCAAGGCAAACCCTCCACCTCAGCAGAAATGTCATCTCAGCGTTGGCTGAGGAGCTTCAGGAAGGAGAGCGATAAGAGAATCCTTCAAACAGGAGAAGGAATTCATGGCAATCTGTATGGAACATATTCTTTGGTAAGAGTTCCACCGTTCTTTCATCAACTTTTGGCATTACGGTCAGAGATCAGGCTTGGAGACCAGTCACCTTGAGTAACTTCAAGGTGACCATTTTGATGAGACAGTTTTATTTATTTGTTTCAGGGGGACTGGATTCTAACTCAATCCACTCTGTCCACTCTCAATCCACTCTGTCCACTCTCAATCCACTCTGTCCACTCTCAATCCACTCTGTCCACTCTCAATCCACTCTGTCCACTCTCAATCCACTCTGTCCACTCTCAGTCCACTCTGTCCACTCTCAATCCACTCTGTCCACTCTCAATCCACTCTGTCCACTCTCAATCCACTCTGTCCACTCTCAATCCACTCTGTCCACTCTCAATCCCCTGTGTCCACTCTCAATCCACTCTGTCCACTCTCAATCCACTCTGTCCACTCTCAATCCACTCTGTCCACTCTCAATCCACTCTGTCCACTCTCAATCCACTCTGTCCACTCTCAGTCCACTCTGTCCACTTTCAATCCACTCTGTCCACTCTCAATCCACTCTGTCCACTCTCAATCCTCTCTGTCCACTCTCAATCCACTCTGTCCAATCTCAATCCACTCTGTCCACTCTCAATCCACTCTGTCCACTCTCAGTCCACTCTGTCCACTCTCAATCCACTCTGTCCAATCCACTCCCCCATTGGAAACTAAGCACTGTCTCAGTGCAGAAAACTGCTGAGAGACACCAATATGTCTCCCAACACAACACTGACTGTTTTTACAGCCAATGGTTAAGCGCTGGACTACAATCACCAATATTCAGATCTAGTTTATATATATATATCAGATATTACCAATATACCATTTACTCAATACTGATTATAAACGCATGTAATAATTTTTTGTTCACACTGTGGTGTTATGCAATTGGTATTTGCATGCACCAAGTGTCAACTAAATATAATTTCCCACCATGGGCCATTCCATCTGTGCATTTCGGGGCTTCATTGCTGCCTCCTTGACCTGCGTCATCCATAGTGTGGGCGGCGCATGCGTGTGCATCCTCCCGACAAGGGGGGAGGGGGAGCAGTGTGCTCCCACCATGCTCATTGGGCGGCGGACCTGTTTGTTCCGCCTGCCCATTTTGACCGTTCCTTCCTTGTCGGCGGCATCCCTGATCCCCTCTGGATGTCCTTGCCATCCGCACGTGCGTGGGATGCTAGGACGTCTCGCTCTTGCGGCGGAGGAGACGGCAGCTGTCGGAGACCTTGAGTCCTTCCGGAATGCCGAGTGAGCCAATCAGGGAGGACCGCTCCCTGCGGTGGGGATATCCCTGGAGGATGATGCATGGACTAAGGCGGGGCGCCTGCTGATTACGTCAGGGCCTCCCTAATTAAGGGCAGTACTAATAAAACCTGAGAGCTGTGTGGTTCACACTCTGATCCCCAGCTCCTCTATGTGGACGACTAGACTCAGCCTGGAAAATGTAAGTACACCAGCCCTACACAGGCTGGCTGACAAATTTCTTTCAGAACCCACATATTTCTTTACACAACACTGCGGCCAGCACATGCTGTGCAACAGTACATATCCAGTACATCTGATTTGAATGACCTTCATCACATCTTTGTTTAATCTCATCACTACTTTCACCATTGTCATCCCACCAACACACACATTCATCCCACACACAATCATTTCAATCCATTTTCACTTTTTACACGCATCACACCACATCACTTTTTCACATATGTAGCGGGGGTCTAAATCTAGGGGGAGCACCTGGGTGGTAGTATGATCCAGGTTGCACTAATTGTGAGAAGATTTGAACCATTTAAGTCGTGGAGGACTTTGGGGGCGCTGTTGTCCCAGGTCGAGTTTGAGCCACCGTCACAGTGCTGCACCTTTTTGTCCTGCTCTGGCAGTGGTACAGCGGGGCGCGGAGACCTGCTGTGCCTGCTGGGGGTAGGGCATAAAAGGGGTAGACGCCCTCGCCACGAGGTCTTTCTTTTCCATCCCGCGCCCAGACACCTTCGGCCTGGGTGCTGGCGGTCCGGAGTTCCGGCCCAGGTGCCCATGGCCTGGCCGGAGCCGTGTTGGAGTCCATCTCAGGCGCCTTAAGCCTGGGGTGAGGTACTACACCGGAGGCCTGGGGCCCAGTGACTTCGACTGGGCTCCGCAAGGGCGGGATTGTCCGAGGGTCCCTGAGGTGGATGGGGCCCGTATCTGAGGCGAGGAGGCCGGAGAGGTTACCTTTCTGAAGAGCCCGGAGCAGCATCAACCCGGTGACAGAGGGGCCTCCGGTAACTCCCTTGGAGGGACATCTTCCCCCTGACAGGGGCCGCAACGCAGCGAAGGTACTCCAGTTCCTGTTCTCTAGAGTCGCTGGTAGAGACTCCGAAGTTTCAAGTTCTCTCTCTAGCCGATGGGCTTTAGCAACCGCTGGTGAAACCACAGTGGTTTAGTTTGATTGTTAGGACTGTGCCTCGACCTGCTCACCCCACCGTATTGAACTGTTTATTGGGTCCCAACCAGTCGGCTGACAAAGAACTGTTTACTCGTGTGCTATAATAAACAAGTGTTGGACCCTTTACCGGTGTGTGGTACTCTGGTTAATGGGAGCAAAGGGAAGTGTCAGCACAACAGACTCGGCTCTTAAAGAAACACACCGGCCCGAGGAAAACAACAACAGGTACTGGCCTTCACCTCCCCGGAGGCATGGGGAGGACATGGGCCGTGGCGCATCTCACTCTCGCAGTCAAGATACCCCTAGACAAGAGCTATCGGACAACCGATAAACAAGTGAAGGGAGTGAGACCGCTACACATACATAACACATCACACCACCATTATCAATTTTCACATTGCTGACGTTTCATTTCACCTTTTTTCACTTTTATATTTTATTTTATTTTTATTTTTGTGACATTCGTTTTTGTCCTCCACTATCCCATTCATAGTGCACATCACCTTCATTATATTTTTTTCACAACCTTTATATTCCATTTATTTTACTTAGAATATGACCAACATACCCTATTAGTTATAAATACCACCATAGAAGCACATCGATCATATTCCATTCATTATGCTTAGAGTATGGCAAATATATTTTATTAGCTAAATACTACCACAGAAGTACATTGATAAATACAAATATATATTCAAGGACACACCACTGCTGTCCTCTAGTCTGTCCCCTTAATACTCAGCAACCACATAGTGTATATGGATGCATTACGGATGCATCCTACATTGATGCCCATGGTGTTCTATTACAGGTGCCGGCTGTCCGTCCGTGTGCGCCCCCTCTCGGGTCTCTCCCTCTCCAATATGACTCCTTGCAGGTCGCACACGCCTTGGTGGCGCCCCTCCTTTGGGTGTCAAATGTCCGGGAGGTTGCTGATTTCCCTTGAGATGCTAGTGATGGAACTCCGGCTAGAAACCATTGTTCTAACACACAGTTGACTGGTAATCATATACTCTATATTTTTTACTATTGGGCCTACACCCATGTAGAGAATTGAAATTTAATACATATATTTCCCACAGCAAACCACCCATCCTCTGAAGAGATCCATTGGGATCGAAACGCGTCAGTAATTTATACAGATGCATGTGAAATGTAAAACTGTATGGCAATGTTGTGTCTTAATTCTGTGTGGTTATTTATACATGTTTTTACCGGAGTATATACATGTTGGGACTGTACTTAATGTGAATACACAATAAATTTTTAATATGCATTATTGTAAATTACCTTCGGAATTTTGCTGTCAAAAGCCCCTTGGGGAAACTTCTTATTCTTCTGTAAATTTTCGGGGTGCGCAGCGCCTTTCACTCCCAGTATATATGTCCTTCCCATTTTTTCAGAGACCAGTACCTATAGCAGTAGAGAGACTCCCACCAACGAGCAGGATAAGTGCACAAGCTGGTCACCCTGGCGGATGACACGGGTTCAGCTGTGGTGCGGGGTCCTAACACTAACTGCTATTTACCAGAGCTTTGGATGGATGATATTTTGCTGCTTGTTATTACCAGATAGCGGTCCTCAGGATCGCCACCAGGAGATGAGCAAGCCATGGCCTAGTAGCAGATTTAGCAGGTAGGGATCCAGCAGAAGCGTAGTAAAGGAACAAGCCAAAGGTCAGTAACAATGGTTGCAGGTTGGGATCCAGTAGAAGCGTAGTCAAGGAACAAGTCAAATGTCAGTAACAATGGTTTCAGGTTGGGATCCAGCAGAAGCGTAGTCAAGGAACAAGCCAAATGTCAGTAACAATGGTTTCAGGTTGGGATCCAGCATAAGCGTAGTCAAGGAACAAGTCAAAGGTTAGTAACAATGAATGGTTTCAGGTTGGGATCCAGTAGAAGCGTAGTCAAGGAACAATTCAAAGGTCAGTAACAAGGGTTGGAGGTTGGGATCCAGCAGAAGCATAGTCAATCATTGTTACTGACCTTTGGCTTGTTCCTTGACTACACTTCTGCTGTATCTCAACCTGCAACCATTGTTACTGACCTTTGGCTTGTTCCTTGACTACGCTTCTGCTGGGTCCCAACCTGCAACCCTTGTTACTGACCTTTGGCTTGTTCCTTGACTACGCTTCTGCTGGATCCCAACCTGCAACCATTGTTACTGACCTTTGGCTTGTTCCTTGACTACGCTTCTGCTGTGCTTTTTTTTCTTTCTTTCTTTTCTTGTGCATTTTATTGTTGAATGTAAAAAGTCAAATGACAAAATGCACCAAAATATAAGCCAAAAACATTAATTTAGAAATCTTTTAAATCCCATCTTAATATCACCTCCCCCGTTGTCTTCAATGCTTAGCATGCATATATTTCGCTCTATATTTCCATGGAGGCCCGGCGGCGGTAGTGTAGGGGGATGGGACAAAGCACTGTACCTGGGCTCAGGGTGATGTTGTTGATTCTCAGGTTGAGCTCCATGTTCTGGGCTTGGATCAGTCGGATTTCCTCCTCCAGGTCCCTCAGAGGTGGTCTGATCCTTCGTGGCCCCGATGAGAAGGATGAAGCGTTCTTTGTAGTTATGGCTTCCTCCGTCCCGGGTTCCCAGTGGGTCTCATCTCTTCCTCCAGTCATCGCATCACCACCGCCCGAGGCGTGCAAACATTGCAAGTTACAGGCCGCCAGCTCACTGCGAAGACTCACATCTGATCCAGAGAGGAGATTGGAAAAAGAATCCTGAGATCGTGTCATCTACTAAAATATACTTCACAAGTACAGGAAACCTCATACTGCTAAGCACACTCTGAAGCTGGAGAACATTCGGGTTCATTTACTAAAGGAGTAGAAATGTTTATTTAGCCTAGTGAGTAGTTATCAATGATTGGGTGACTGCAGTGAACATTCTATTAATCAAAGTCCATGCAAACCCCAAAAATGAACATTTCTTATTTGCACCCTTTTGGACTGTGGAACAGGGCACTTTATTTCAAAGAATAGGTGCAGCCGGTATACTCTCCCCTGCTCTCCGCCCCCTTCGCACCTCTGAGCATTGTTCCTTAGTTCCACCCCCTACCCACCTCTGAGCACCATCCCTTCGTTCCACCCCCTACCCACATCTGATCACCATCCCTTAATTCCACCCCTACCCACCTCTGAGCACCATCCCTTCGTTCCACCCCCTACCCACATCTGATCACCATCCCTTAATTCCACCCCTACCCACCTCTGAGCACCATCCCTTGGTTCCACCCCTACCCACCTCTGAGCACCATCTCTTTCTTTCACCCCCTACCTACCTCTGAGCACCATTCCTTGGTTCCACCCCCTACCCACATCTGATCACCATCCCTTAGTTCCACCCCTACCCACATCTGATCACCATCCCTTAATTCCACCCCTACCCACCTCTGAGCACAATCCCTTGGTTCCACCCCCTACCCACATCTGATCACCATCCCTTAGTTCCACCCCTACCCACCTCTGATCACCATCCCTTCATTCCACCCCCTACCCACCTCTGAACACCATCCCTTGGTTCCACCCCCTACCCACATCTGATCACCATTCCTTCATTCCACCCCCTACCCACCTCTGAGCACCATCCCTTGGTTCCACCCCTACCCACCTCTGAGCACCATCTCTTTCTTTCACCCCCTACCTACCTCTGAGCACCATTCCTTGGTTCCACCCCCTACCCACATCTGATCACCATCCCTTAGTTCCACCCCTACCCACATCTGATCACCATCCCTTAATTCCACCCCTACCCACCTCTGAGCACAATCCCTTGGTTCCACCCCCTACCCACATCTGATCACCATCCCTTAGTTCCACCCCTACCCACCTCTGATCACCATCCCTTCATTCCACCCCCTACCCACCTCTGAACACCATCCCTTGGTTCCACCCCCTACCCACATCTGATCACCATTCCTTCATTCCACCCCCTACCCACCTCTGAGCACCATCCCTTGGTTCCACCCCTACCCACCTCTGAGCACTATCTCTTTCTTTCACCCCCTACCTACCTCTGAGCACCATTCCTTGGTTCCACCCCCTACCCACATCTGATCACCATCCCTTAGTTCCACCCCTACCCACATCTGATCACCATCCCTTAATTCCACCCCTACCCACCTCTGAGCACAATCCCTTGGTTCCACCCCCTACCCACATCTGATCACCATCCCTTAGTTCCACCCCTACCCACCTCTGATCACCATCCCTTCATTCCACCCCCTACCCACCTCTGAACACCATCCCTTGGTTCCACCCCCTACCCACATCTGATCACCATTCCTTCATTCCACCCCCTACCCACCTCTGAGCACCATCCCTTGGTTCCACCCCCTACCTACCTCTGAGCACCATCCCTTGGTTCCACCCCCTACCCACCTCTGAGCACCATCCCTTGGTTCCACCCCCTACTCACCTCTGAGCACCATCCCTTGGTTCCACCCCCTACCCACCTCTGAGCACCATCCCTTAGTTCCACACCTTACCCACCTCTGAGCACCATCCCTTCGTTCCACCCCTTACCCACCTCTGAGCACCATCCCTTAGTTCAGTGGTTCTCAACTCCTGTCCTCAGGACCCACTAACAGGCCAGATTTTAAGTATTACCTTGATGAGATGCAGACTAGAATACTGCAATCCCTGAGCAGCAAATTATATCACCTGTGATGCATTTCAGTTATCTTGCAAACCTGGCCTGTTGGTGGGCCCTGAGGACTGGAGTTGAGAACCACTGCATTAGTTCCACCCCTTACCCACCTCTGAGCACCATCCCTTGGTTCCACCCCCTACCTTCCTCTGAGCACCATCCCTTAGTTCCACCCCTTACCCACCTCTGAGCACCATCCCTTCGTTCCACCCTCTACCCACCTCTGAGCACCATCCCTTGGTTCCACCCTCTACCCACCTCTGAGCACCATCCCTTAGTTCCACCCCCTACCCACTTCCGAGCACCATCCCTTGGTTCCACCCCCTACCCACCTCTGAGCACCATCCCTTGGTTCCACCCTCTACCCACCTCTGAGCACCATCCCTTGGTTCCACCCTCTACCCACCTCTGAGCACCATCCCTTAGTTCCACCCTCTACCCACCTCTGAGCACCATCCCTTAGTTCCACCCCCTACCCACTTCCGAGCACCATCCCTTGGTTCCACCCCCTACCCACCTTCCAGTACAGTCCCTTTTAGAGAACACAGAACCAAGTATCATTTTGTGGTGTGTTGAGTAATTTGTGTGGAACTTGTTAGCGATAAAAAGAAAAGCAATAAAATAGATCCCCTGTAGCCAGCAACAATAGACCCCCCCCCCCACAACAAGATACCTTTCCAGAAAAAATAGACCCCCACAGGCTTCAATAGACCCTCCATCAACCAGCAACAACAGACCCCTCCCTTACCAGCAGCATCAATAGACCCTCCAGCACACCCACCACCCCTTGCCATAACATACATTCCGTGCTGGAACTGCATTCCCCGGATTCCTCCTGATAAAGAAGCCTTGCTGTTGAATATTGGAAGTGTTTTGTTCAATCTGTTTGAGAAGTTCAAAAAGTAGCTGCTGATCCTGCCAGAAATCCTGTGAGCTGATACCTTCCTGTGCTCTGACTGTTATTGGTTGCATTGTTCTCGCCTTTCTGAGAGCCCCTCCCCCCAGATGTTAGGCCTCATGCACACTGGACGTTTTTGGACGTTTTTACAGCGGCTGTTTTTGGCTGTAGATGTTTTTTTCTACAGTCAATAAACTCTCCATCATGTTATCCTGTGTGTCCATGTTATCCTGTGTCCATGTTATCCTGTGTCCATGTTATCCTGTGTCCATGTTATCCTGTGTCCATGTTATCCTGTGTCCCTGTTATCCTGTGTCCATGTTCTCCCGTGTGTCCATGTTCTCCCGTGTGTCCATGTTCTCCCGTGTGTCCATGTTATCCCGTGTGTCCATGTTATCCCGTGTGTCCATGTTCTCCCGTGTGTCCATGTTATCCTGTGTCCATGTTATCCTGTGTCCATGTTATCCTGTGTGTCCATGTTATCCTCTGTCCATGTTATCCTGTGTCCATGTTATCCTGTGTGTCCATGTTATCCCGTGTGTCCATGTTATCCTGTGTGTCCATGTTATCCTGTGTCCATGTTATCCTGTGTCCATGTTATCCTGTGTCCATGTTATCCTGTGTGTCCATGTTATCCTCTGTCCATGTTATCCTGTGTCCATGTTATCCCGTGTCCATGTTATCCCGTGTGTCCATGTTATCCCGTGTGTCCATGTTATCCTCTGTCCATGTTATCCTGTGTCCATGTTATCCTGTGTGTCCATGTTATCCTGTGTCCATGTTATCCTGTGTGTCCATGTTATCCTCTGTCCATGTTATCCTGTGTCCATGTTATCCTGTGTCCATGTTATCCTGTGTCCCTGTTATCCTGTGTCCCTGTTATCCTGTGTGTCCATGTTATCCCGTGTGTCCATGTTATCCTGTGTGTCCATGTTATCCTGTGTCCATGTTATCCTCTGTCCATGTTATCCTGTGTCCATGTTATCCTGTGTGTCCATGTTATCCCGTGTGTCCATGTTATCCTGTGTCCATGTTATCCTGTGTCCATGTTATCCTGTGTGTCCATGTTATCCTCTGTCCATGTTATCCTGTGTCCATGTTATCCTGTGTGTCCATGTTATCCCGTGTGTCCATGTTATCCCGTGTGTCCATGTTATCCCGTGTGTCCATGTTATCCCGTGTGTCCATGTTATCCTCTGTCCATGTTATCCTGTGTCCATGTTATCCTGTGTGTCCATGTTATCCTGTGTCCATGTTATCCTCTGTCCATGTTATCCTGTGTCCATGTTATCCTGTGTCCCTGTTATCCTGTGTGTCCATGTTATCCTCTGTCCATGTTATCCTGTGTCCATGTTATCCTGTGTCCATGTTATCCTGTGTCCATGTTATCCGGTGTCCCTGTTATCCTGTGTCCATGTTCTCCCGTGTGTCCATGTTCTCCCGTGTGTCCATGTTATCCCGTGTGTCCATGTTCTCCCATGTGTCCATGTTCTCCCGTGTGTCCATGTTCTCCCGTGTGTCCATGTTATCCCGTGTGTCCATGTTATCCCGTGTGTCCATGTTCTCCCGTGTGTCCATGTTCTCCCGTGTGTCCATGTTATCCCGTGTGTCCATGTTCTCCCGTGTGTCCATGTTCTCCCGTGTGTCCATGTTATCCCGTGTGTCCATGTTCTCCCGTGTGTCCATGTTCTCCCGTGTATCCATGTTCTCCCGTGTGTCCATGTTCTCCCGTGTGTCCATGTTCTCCCGTGTGTCCATGTTCTCCCGTGTGTCCATGTTCTCCCGTGTGTCCATGTTCTCCCGTGTGTCCATGTTATCCCGTGTGTCCATGTTCTCCCGTGTGTCCATGTTATTCTGTGTGTCCATGTTCTCCCGTGTGTCCATGTTCTCCCGTGTGTCCATGTTCTCCCGTGTGTCCATGTTATCCCGTGTGTCCATGTTCTCCCGTGTGTCCATGTTATCCCGTGTGTCCATGTTCTCCCGTGTGTCCATGTTATCCCGTGTGTCCATGTTCTCCCGTGTGTCCATGTTATCCCGTGTGTCCATGTTATCCCGTGTGTCCATGTTCTCCCGTGTGTCCATGTTATTCTGTGTGTCCATGTTCTCCCGTGTGTCCATGTTCTCCCGTGTGTCCATGTTCTCCCGTGTGTCCATGTTCTCCCGTGTGTCCATGTTCTCCCGTGTGTCCATGTTCTCCCGTGTGTCCATGTTCTCCCGTGTGTCCATGTTATCCCGTGTGTCCATGTTCTCCCGTGTGTCCATGTTATTCTGTGTGTCCATGTTCTCCCGTGTGTCCATGTTCTCCCGTGTGTCCATGTTCTCCCGTGTGTCCATGTTATCCCGTGTGTCCATGTTCTCCCGTGTGTCCATGCACACATAGGCTGTTATCAGCAGTTTTGGGCAGTGGCGTTTTTGAGCAGTAAAACAACCCCAAAACTAGCAAGTTCTGAGAGACGTTTTTCAGCTGTAAAAACGCTCCAACACTGATAAACGCTCAAAAACATCACTCACCAGCGTTTTTTAACGTTTTTGATCCATTGGAAAAAAAAAAAGAAAAGGAAAAAAAAAAGTGTTTTTTCTTCAACAAATAAATGCTAAAAACGCTATTGAAAAAAAGCTGAAAAAGTTGAAAAAAGTTGAATACCTCACTGCAAAGCTACTGGTGTTTTTATATCGTTATTTTAACGTCCAGTGTGCAGGAGGTCTTATAAGCAGAGTGGGAGAGTTCCATAGTCCTCTTCTAGGGTGACAACGTTGCTCCTCAATGTATACTATACAGTGAGCATTGTCACCTTAGGACAGGAAGGGTATTAACCACTTAACGACCGCTCACTGTATATGTACGTCGGCAGAATGGCACCGACAGGCACAATCACGTACAGTGTACGTGATTGCCTTTGTGCAGTTGGGGGGTCCGATCGGACCCCCCTCCTATACAGTGAGCGGTCGGTGTTCGTTGGGGAGCGATCCGACATGAGGGGGCGGCCATTCGATTCCGGCCACCCCCCCACAATCGCTCCCGGCGAATGGAAATGCTCCCTCTGCTGTGTAATGTTTACACAGGCAGAGGAAGCAGGAGGAAGTGATGTCATCTTTCATGCGGCGCTCACATATACCGAGCGCCGTACAAGAGAAGACATCAGGTCAGTGCACAAAACACTACACTGACACCAGGACACATAGGGACACAAATCGCCCCCCCAGGCCCCCCCAGATCACCCCCCAGCCCCCAGTCACAGTGTCACTGATTGCAGTGACCATTTATTTACTGATCACTGCAATCAGTGACATTTGTGACTGTAAAAGTGTCACTAAAGTTAGTTTTAGGTCCAGTGTAGCCCCCTAACCCCCCCTAATAAAGGTTTAACCCCCTGTTCACCCCCCAGATAACCCTTTCACCCCCTAGCACCGCCGTCGCTAAGCGAACATTTTTCTGATCGCTGTCTTAGCGTCGGTGATGCAGATTGGTAGCCAGTTATTTTTTTTAGGCTCGCCGCAGGTTTTTATAGCGTCGGGTACCCCCATATATTACCTAATAAAGGTTTAACCCCCTTGATCGCCCCCCAGATAACCCTTTCACCCCCTATCACCACTGTCGCTAAGCGATCATTTTTCTGATTGCTGTCTTAGTGTCGGTGATGCAGATCGGTAGCCAGTAATTTTTTTTAGGTTCGCCGCAGGTTTTTATAGCGTCAGGTACCCCCATATTGTCAAGGTCACCTGTGGCCAGGTGACAGATGCACACCGTAGGGGGACAGGAGTGCACCGCAAGGTAGTGAACCCTATGGCTGACTGCTGCGGATAGGAAACTGGGTGGTTGTGGAAAGCGGGACCAGAGGAGCACAACCGGGATCCTAACGGAAGCTAGAGCCAAGATTCCCCAAGGCGCGGAGTCTAAGACCCAGCAGGTCTTCTCCAGGGCCTCTAGTGGTGAGGATGTTATGCTGCAGGCTGGGACCAGGTCGCGGCCCCTGGAGTTTCCTAGCTCACGCCCCGTAGGATAAGGGGAAAAGAGGGGAAGCAGCAGCACAAGATATGAGAGAACCGAATAACAAGCTGAAGGTCAGGGGCCACAAGCAGACAAAGATAACGAAAGAACGAGCCGAAGGTCAAGGGTCACGAGCAGACAGGGATAGTCGGGGACAAGCCAATAACGTAACAGAGAGACAGACGTAGCACACGGCAGGCAGGAACCCAAACACACAATGCCTAACAAACACGTTGATCAGCAAAGCAGGCTTGCAGTGCACAGGTTAATATAGTGTTCTGTGATAGGGCCTGGGGTGGAGTCTGGCTGGGAGGAGATTATAAAGGAAGCCAGGTGAAAGGGTTCAGGCCTCTAAGATGAACACATGGGAAAGAAGGTAAGCTGACAGACAAACACTACTGCATATCCATGACAGTACCCTCCCTCTTATGGGCCCTCCCCCGCCTGGACCCAGGCTTAAAGGGAAATCTGATGAAACCTTCTCAACAGATGAGGTGCAACGACATCAGATGCAGCGATCCAAGACGCCTCCTCAGGACCAAAACCTCTCCAATGCACAAGGTACTGAAGAATACCTCTGCAGAGCCGAGAATCCAGAACTTGTCTAACCTCGTACTTAAGATTATCCTCAGAGACCGAAAACGAGGTAGGGAGATGACAAGGAGATCTATTGAGGACCAAAGGCTCTCTAGGAATAAGCAAGGGCATGAGGGGATCAACAGAAATCTGAGGAGGGTCCCCTAGACCCTTAAAGGGGAACTGGTCATCTTGTACAGGACAATCAGACTGGGCAGATGTCAGTGGAACCCTGAAGTCAGGTTGGTTAGAAGGTGACATGTCGCCGGAGTCAAGCTGAATAGCTGAAGGACAAGCAGAATGTCCTGACCAAGAAAAAGTAGGAGGCTCACTGGGCATGGGCTGGACTGGCATAACTAGTACAGAGGCAGAGTTAATAGCTGAGTCAGGTGTAGCGACTACCTGAATCGCATCGCAAGACGTAGCGACTGCAGGACTTGTAGACAAGCTAGCCTGGCTGTGCGTCCAAGGGCGATTAGGGACAGAGAAATGTAAATGGTTATGCGACCTGGAATGAATGACCGGCTCAGGTTCACAGGGGGCAACCTTGGGTAGGCAGGACGAGGAACAGGAGGAACCCCAAGCCAGGATCTGTCCAGTAGTCCAGTCCACATGAGGAGAATGGAGCTGTAACCATGGGAGACCCCAAATTATAGGCGTTGAGGCCTTGGGTAAGATAAGGAAGGATATCCACTCCTGGTGGAGTGTCCCTACCGACATCTTAACAGGGAGGGTCTGGAAGCGGATAGGTCCCCCTGGGAGAACAGTACCATCAATCGCCAAGACCACCAATGGCGTGGTAAGGGGCAAAAGAGTAAGTCTCATGGACGACGCGATTTCCCAGTCCATGAAATTACCAGCGGCTCCGGAATCCAGATATGCTGAGACCGAATGAGAAGAAGCACCAACATGAAGGAACACAGAAAGCAGAAGACGAGAAGGGGAAGGTGATATTTCTGGGTCCAATACTCCACTTTCCAGATGAAGTGGACCCAAACGTTTTTCTGGACAAAGAGAGCAAGTGTCACGAAAATGACCTTTGCCCCCACAGTAAAGACACAGACCAAGAGTTCTGCGCCTAGAACGTTCCTCGGGGGATAGCCTGGTCCTGCCCAGCTGCATGGGTTCCTCAGCTGGTAGGAGATGCTCTACGGGTCGAAGAGAGGGGAGCTCAGGCTGACTAAGAACCAAGGAGTGCTGGCGTTGCTTTTCTAAGGTCCTCTCCTGAAAGCGAATATCGATCTGGTTACACAAGGAGATAACGCCGGCCAGATCAGTGGGGATGGTTCTTCCTGCTAATTCATCCTTCACTCTATCAGACAGGCCATGCAAAAAGGTTGCGACTAAGGCCTCATTGTTCCAGCTCAACTCAGCCGACAGTATGCGGAAATGAAGGGCATACTGTCCCACAGAAGCAGACTCTTGGCGGAGACGTAAAAGGGCGCTGGCCGCTGAAGAGACACGAGCCGGTTCTTCGAAGATATTCCGAAAAAGTTTCAAGAAGCCAGACAGGCTAGAAACCACTGGATCTTTCAGTTCCCACAGAGGGGCTGCCCAGGCTAAAGCTTCACCAGAGAGGAGGGAAATGATATAGGCTACCTTTGCCCGATCAGACAGAAAGTTTTGAGGCTGAAGCTCAAAATGAATTGTGCATTGGCTAAGGAACCCCCTGCAAGCCTTGGAGTCCCCAGAGAAACGGAACGGAGCTGGCAGTGTTAGTGAGTGTGAGGCTGCGACTGGTGCGATAGGTACCACCGCTGGTTGTACTTGAGGTTGCGGATTCGGGGTTCCCAAGGAGGCCTGAAGCTGCTCGAATCGAGAAGCCAGATCCTGGAGGAATCGCATCACCTGAGTCTGATTCGATTCCTGGGTTTCAAGTCTGTGGACTATGCCCCGCAACGGATCATCCGCAGGGATCAGGATGTCAGCCGGGTCCATGGCTGATCAAACTGTCAAGGTCACCTGTGGCCAGGTGACAGATGCACACCGTAGGGGGACAGGAGTGCACCGCAAGGTAGTGAACCCTATGGCTGACTGCTGCGGATAGGAAACTGGGTGGTTGTGGAAAGCGGGACCAGAGGAGCACAACCGGGATCCTAACGGAAGCTAGAGCCAAGATTCCCTAAGGCGCGGAGTCTAAGACCCAGCAGGTCTTCTCCAGGGCCTCTAGTGGTGAGGATGTTATGCTGCAGGCTGGGACCAGGTCGCGGCCCCTGGAGTTTCCTAGCTCACGCCCCGTAGGATAAGGGGAAAAGAGGGGAAGCAGCAGCACAAGATATGAGAGAACCGAATAACAAGCTGAAGGTCAGGGGCCACAAGCAGACAAGGATAACGAAGAACGAGCCGAAGGTCAAGGGTCACGAGCAGACAGGGATAGTCGGGGACAAGCCAATAACGTAACAGAGAGACAGACGTAGCACACGGCAGGCAGGAACCCAAACACACAATGCCTAACAAACACGTTGATCAGCAAAGCAGGCTTGCAGTGCACAGGTTAATATAGTGTTCAGTGATAGGGCCTGGGGTGGAGTCAGGCTGGGAGGAGATTATAAAGGAAGCCAGGTGAAGGAGGTCTGGTCTCTAGATGAACACATGGGAAGGAAGGTAAGCTGACAGACAAACACTACTGCATATCCATGACACATATATTATCTAATAAAGGTTTTAACCCCCTGATTGCCCCTAGTAAACCCTTTCACCAGTGATCATCATATAAGTGTTACGGGTGACGCTGGTTAGTTAGTTTGCTTTTTATAGTGTCAGGGCACTCGCCGTATATAACCCAATAAAGGTTTAACCCCCTGATCGCCCGGCGGGTGATATCAATTAGGTTTTAGCGTCAGAGAGGGTCTGCGTCACACCCCAGGCAGCGTCAGGTTAGTGCCAGTAACGCTAACACCCACGCGTGAAGCATACACCCCCCTTAGTGGTATAGTATCTGATCAGCTCAATATCTGATCTGATCAGATCTATACTAGCGTCCCCAGCAGTTTAGGGTTCCCAAAAACGCAGTGTTAGCGGGATCAGCCCAGATACCTGCTGGCACCTGCGTTTTGCCCCTCCGTCCAGCCCAGGCCACCCAAGTGCAGTATCGATCGATCACTGTCACTTACAAAACACAACACACATAACTGCAGCGTTCGCAGAGACAGGCCTGATCCCTGCGACTCCAGTGCTGTAGGACGTGATTTCACCACCACAGTTAAATAAAAAAAGCATATATGCCGAAGCATTGGGGCAGCAGGGGCGGAGGAGTGATTTTGCTCCTAATGCCGCGTACATACGGTCGAAATTCCGACGGAGGCTTGCCCGTGGAAAAGTCTGACCATGTGTGTGCGGCATAACTTTTGCGGGAGGATGCCCCCATGCTTCCGCATATATAAATGGTGCATGTATGCCCATCATTAGAAGTGGGTGGATGAAGGGCGGTATTCTAATGGTGGGCATACCCACCGATCAATCTCTTTTTTCGTTCAGCCACCTGGCTGCATGAAAAAAAAAGATTACAATACATGTCCAACAAGGACCAGCAACGTACTGGTATGTTGCTGGACTTTGAATGTTTATACCAGATTGATGCCTGCGGGTTTAGGTATCATCTTGGTATCATTCTTTTCAGCCTGCGGCCGGCTTTCATGTAAAAGCAATCCTAGCGGCTAATTAGCCTCTGGACTGCTTTTACAAGCAGTGGGAGGGAATGCCCCCCCCCGGATATAAAAAGCGCCATTGGGAAATTGGGAAAGCATTTTATCACACCGATCTTGGTGTGGTCAGATGCTTTGAGGGCAGAGGAAAGATCTAGGGTCTAGAAGACCCCAGTTTTTTCAAAAAATAGTACCTGTCATTACCTATTGCTATCATAGGGGATATTTACATTCCCTGAGATAACAATAAAAATGATTAAAAATAAATAAATATGGAAGGAACAATTTAAAAATAAAATAAAAAAGCAAAATTAATAATTAAAAAATAAAAAAATAAAAATAAAAGCACCCCTGTCCTGCCCTTGCCCAATGGCAAACGCAAGCGTCGGTCTGGCGTCATATGTAAACAGCAATTGCACCATGCATGTGAGGTATCACCGCGAAGGTCAGATCGAGGGCAGTAATTTTAGCAGTAGACCTCCTCTGTAAATCTAACGGGGTAACCTGTAAAGGCTTTTAAAAATGTATGTAGTTTGTCGCCAATGCGCGTTTGTGTGAAATTTTAAAGCATGTCGTGTTTGGCATCTATGTGCTCGGCCTAAGATCATCTTTTTTATTTCATCAAACATTTGGGCAATATAGTGTGTTTTAGTGCATTAAAATTAAAAAAAGTGTATTTTTTCCCCAAAAAATTCTTTGAAAAATCGCTGCGCAAATACTGAAAAAAAAAAATGCAACACCCACCATTTTAATCTGTAGGGCCTTTGCTTTAAAATATATATAATGTTTGGGGGTTCAACGTAATTTTCTTGCAAAAAAAAAATATGTTTTCATGTAAACAAAAAGTGTCAGAAAGGGCTTTGTCTTCAAGTGGTTAGAAGAGTGGATGTAAGCTTCCTAATGTTGTGTATAAAATGCCAGAACAGTTCAAAACCCCCCCAAATGACCCCATTTTGGAAAGTAGACACCCCAAGCTATTTACTGAGAGGCATGTCGAGTCCATGGAATATTTTATATGTTGACACAAGTTGCGGAAAAACGTCAATTTTTTTTTTTTTTGCACAAAGTTGTCACTAAATGATATATTGCTCAAACATGCCATGGGCATATGTGGAATTGCACCCCAAAATACATTCTGTTGCTTCTCCTGAGTACGGGGATACCACATGTGTGAGACTTTTTGGGAGCCTAGCCGCGTACGGGACCCCAAAAACCAAGCACCGCCTTCAGGCTTTCTAAGGGTGTAAATTTTTGATTTCACTTCTCACTGCCTATCACAGTTTCGGAGGCCATGGAATGCCCAGATGGCACAAAACCCCCCCAAATGACCCCATTTTGGAAAGTAGACACCCCAAGCTATTTGCTGAGAGGTATGGTGAGTATTTTGCAGATCTCGCTTTCTTTTTCGTACATCACGGGACACAGAGCGACTTAGTCATTACTAATGGGTTATATAGTTTACCTTCAGGTGCTGGCACTGGCAACTTCCAAACTGGAAGTACCCTCCCCTATATAAGCCCCTCCCATCCGGGAGCACCTCAGTTTTTTGCCAGTGTCTAAGGTGTTGGCCAAAGAGTAACATGTGTTTTCCTGAGCTTGCGTACAGGTTCTTTTACGGGCCTTAGTAAGCTGTTCCGGATCCCACCAAAAAAGCTTCATAGCTAAACGGTCGGTACCCGGGCCTTGCAGAGAAGAGCAAGGTTTTGCCTGTAATGCCTCTCTTAGGAGGGCTGGACCCTGGGATCCAGAGCTCTGGTCATACCCACGACCAAGATGTTTTCTGTGCAGGGTGCTATACAGGTCCAGGGGAGTGGAATCCTTGGGAACCCGATCCCTGAAGGTTTAATTACAATGCCTGCCGTGATAGGTGAAGTTTGGGCTTCTGTGGACCAAACAGAGTCCTGCGGCGGGGAACAGGTAAGTGGGGGCCCCCAGGAACTTGGTTCTATTGGGGGACCCCCAAGCCTAATTTGTCTTACTGTCTGTTACCTAATGGTATTCCCGCTAATATCTGTGTATGCCTGTAACTACTGGAAAATGTAAAATTTTAATAGTAGTCAAGAGAAAAAAAAAAAAAGAGGACCGCGGTACCTGTGTTAAACCACTAGAGGCCGCTGTGGTCCATTTTTTCTTGTCATGTGGATCTTTGGTTTTCTCAAGTCAAAAGATCCAGGCAGTTTGTAAGTTCTCTGTGGGAATCCACTTCCTCTGCCCTGTTGCTGCGCTCATCCACCGCACAGGCCCTCTGGCAAAAAGGGCCCTGGCTCCTAGTCCCTGCTTGGTTTCGAAAAGGGCGCCAATGGAGCACGGGCGCGCGTGCGGGCGCGTGCACGCGCCTCCTATGAAAAAAAAGGGGCGGGTGGATGATGCTCGATGCGCGCCGCGGCGCTTCTGCGCATGTGCAGGCGTCCCAGCATGTGTAAAAGACACAGTACAAGTGTCAGCTGGATGCAAGCAGAGCTAGCAACAAACAGTGGCACACAGAGGCGGTTGATGCAGGCATCCCCATAGAAAGACACTTTAGTGGACACCAGCTGGTATATAGCAGCAACTGTGTTAGACTATTACCAGCAAAATTGGTGTATGACGACGGGAATACCTCAGCTTTGTGCTTATAGGATATGTCGTCCAGACGCTCTGGAAACAGATCTTCCAAGAAGCGAAAGGGGTCTCCGTCGGGCTCTGAGGATTTTGGGCATGCTGTACTGCGCCAATCTCCCCTGAAATTTCAGAGGTCAGTAGCCGTAGGAACCCCGCAGGAGTGCCTGGTGCTGTGGCTGTCCCCAGTCCACCTGCTCCTGTATATATAACAGAGGAGGTTTTATCCTCAACTCTGGGAGGATTGGAAGAGAGATTAACAGCATTGATCGCTGCTTCCCTGTCAGAGGGAAAGCGCGCCCGATCTCCGTCTCCTCCTTCAGAGTGCCTGTTAGTGGAGGAACAGCCCCACACAGGGATCGACCTACCTGAAGGGGATCAGGATGAGGTTGATTCAGTTATGGAGGAATCAACAGTGGAAGAACCTTTCTCAGCATCTCAGGCTGAAAGATTATGGGTTCAGTCTCTGACTAACATGGTCCGAGCAGCATTTAAAATGCCTCTGGCGGAACCACCATCCACTACGGTTTCCTCGCTGGGGTCGCTGAAAGCTCCCCAGGCTGTCTGTTCCTTCCCAATCCACCCTTTATTAGAAGGGCTTATTTACCAGGATTGGGAGCATCCTGATAAAATATTTACTCCCCCCAAGAGATTTCCTGTGATCTATCCCATGGAGGATAAGTTCATAAAAAAATGGAGGGTCCCTACAGTGGACGCAGCCATCTCTTCTGTTAACAAATCACTGACATGTCCAGTAGATAATGTTCCAATGTTCAAAGACCCAATAGATAAAAAATTGGAGTCTTTACTAAAATCTGCTTTCTCTACAGCAAGCATGGTGACACAACCTGCAGTAGCAGCGATTGGAGTCTGCCAAGCGGTGAAAGATCAGTTGAAACAAGTCTTAAGGGACTTACCAGATCAGCAGGCTCATGCCCTAGCTGACCTGCCTAGAGCCTTGTGTTTTGCGGTGGACGCCATAAAGGATACAATCCAACAGGCCTCCCGCTTTACGCTGTCTATAGTACATATGCGTAGGCTTCTGTGGCTCAAAAACTGGTCTGCTGAAGCTCCCTGTAAGAAATTGCTGATTAGCTTCCCATTTCATGGAGAACGCTTATCTGGAGAAGATCTGGACAAATATATCCAGAAAATTTCTGCCGGTAAAAGTTCACTCTTGCCGGTTAAGAACAAGGGTAGAAGTCCTTCTTTTAAGAGGCCTACTTCTCCAGTCCCTGGCACATCGGCTGTGAAACAGTTCCGACGGCCTCCGCGGTCAAATCCAGGGGGCAGAAATCAGGGACAATCACAGGGTAACAAGAAACCCTGGGTCAAGAGAGGTACAAAACCTCCCCCCAAGTCATGAAGGGTTGCCCCCACTCAGTCGGGTGAGGGGAAGACTTCAGTTGTTCACAGAGACCTGGCGGGACACCATCAGAGACAGATGGGTGATCTCCGCAGTAAGTCTGGGATACAAGCTGGAGTTAAAAGACATTCCTCCTGCCCATTTTATAAGGTCAAACGTGCCAAGCGATCCCCAGAAGAGTGGATCCTTCCTTCTGGCACTAGAGCAACTATTGCTCCAAGGGTAATCATGAAGGTTCCCTTGGAAGAAAACAGGTTCGGGTTTTACTCGAACCTTGTCACAGTCCCCAAACCAAATGGAGACATGAGGCCCATATTAAATATAAAAGGGCTAAACAAGTTCCTACATATCAGGACTTTTTCGGATGGAGTAGATCCGATCGGTGGCCACCGCCCTACAAGGGCAGGAATGGTTAGCCTCGATCGACATAAGGGATGCTTATTTGCATATTCCCATCTGTCCGGCCCACCAGAAATTTCTACGCTTTGCAGTAGAAGGGCGCCATTTTCAGTTCAGAGCCTTACCTTTCGGTCTGGCCACAGCACCACGAGTGTTCACAAAAATTCTGGCCCTACGATTGGCCAAACTAGGAACACAAGGTGTAACGATAATGGCATATCTAGACGACTTGTTGCTGATAGACCACTCAGTGAAAAAACTAGAAGTGGTCGTTCACAAGACAATCAAGTATCTGGAATCTCACGGTTGCATTATCAACCGAGACAAGTCAGCCCTAAAACCAGTCAAAAGTCTGGAATACTTGGGGCTAAGACTGGATTCAAATCAGAGAAAGATTTTCTTACCTCCAGAAAAGGTGTCGTCTTTGAAAGATTTGACCCACTTAGTGGGTACAAAAAAGAAAAACCATCCATACGCCTGTGCATGAGGCTGCTGGGAAAAATGGTGGCTTAATTCGAAGCAGTACCCTACGGTCAATTCCATTCAAGGAACTTGCAGAGGGCCATACTGTCAGCCTGGAACAAAAAAGTTCAGGCTTTAGACTTACCAATGTCCCTGTCCCCTTCCGTTCGCAAGAGCCTCCATTGGTGGTTGGTGCCAGAATCTGGAAAAAGGGAAACCCTTCAGTCCGGTTTCTTGGAAGGTGGTCACTACAGATGCCAGCCTCATAGGCTGGGGGGCAGTACTGGAGCAATGGTCTCTCCAGGGCAAGTGGTCAGAAGCAGAGAAGGCCCTGCCCACCAATCTCTTAGAGATACGAGCAGCCCGGTATGCCCTAGTAGCATGGACATCCAAACTCCAAGGGTCACCTGTCAGAATTCAATCAGACAATGCCACAGCAGTGGCATATATCAATCACCAGGGTGGCACCAGGAGTCGTGCAGCCCAGAGGGAAGCGAATTGCATCCTGGAATGGGCAGAAAGGTATGTCACAGCCATATCCGCGGTTTTCATCCCAGGAGTGGAAAATTGGAGAGCGGACTTTTTAAGTCGCCAGCAATTATGCCCGGGGGAATGGTCTCTTCACCCCGAGGTTTTCCAGGCAATATGCCAGCGGTGGGGAACACCGGATGTAGATCTGCTAGCATCCAGATTCAACGCAAAGGTGGACAGATTTGTGTCTCGCACAAAGGATCCCCTAGCTTGCGGTTCGGATGCCCTAGTGTTCCCTTGGGATCAGTTCAAGCTGATATATGCATTCCCACCGCGATTAATCCGCAGAATCAGGGTAGAAAAGAAACCAGTGATTCTGGTGGCTCCAGCGTGGCCCCGAAGGGCATGGTACGCGGAGATTGTAAAAATGTCAGTGGGAAGTCCTTGGACCCTCCCACATCGTCCGGACCTGCTTTCGCAAGGACCGATATACCACCCTTCCTTACCAGCCCTAGGTTGACGGCCTGGCTATTGAAGCCCACATTCTGAAAAAGAGAGGGCTCTCTAATCCTGTGGTATCTACCATGATCAATGCCAGGAAGCCGGTATCCAGACAGATCTATTATAGGATCTAGAAGGCGTACATCACGTGGTGTGAGGCCAAGAAATGGCATCCACGTAAGTACGTAATAGGTAGGATTCTGGACTTCCTACAGTGGGCTGTACATAGGAAGCTTGCCTTGAGTACTATCAAGGGTCAGACGGCCTTGTCAATATTTTTTCAAAGGCCCTTGGCTTTGCATTCACTAGTCAAAGCCTTTATACAAGGAGTGATGCGTATTAGTCCTCCGGTTAGTATTCCCATATGTCCATGGGACTTAAACCTGGTTCTGTCGGTTCTACAGAAACAACCATTTGAACCATTACAGCATATTTCCCTGGTTCTTCTCACCAGGAAATTGATTTTTCTAGTAGCCATTTGTTCGGCTAAAAGAGTATCGGAATTAGCCGCCTTGTCCTGTAAGGAGCCATATCTGGTTATCCATAAGGACAGAGTAGTGTTACGTCCTCATCCAGCCTTTCTTCCTAAGGTGGTATTGAGGTTTCATTTGAACCAAGATGTGGTTCTTCCTTCTTTTTTCCCCAAACCTAGCTCGGTAGAGGAAAAGTTATTGCATTCTTTGGATGTAGTAAGAGCAGTTAAAGCTTATCTAAAAGCCACTGCTCAGATTCGCAGAACGGATACTTTGTTTATTCTGCCGGAAGGCCCCAGAAAGGGTCAGGCAGCGTCAAAATCTACTTTAGCCAAGTGGATTCGACAGGTCATAATACAAGCCTATGGCTTGAGAAGGAGACCGCCTCCGTTCAAAGTTAGAGCGCACTCCACGAGAGCAGTTGGAACTTCATGGGCAGTGCATCACCAGGCCTCCCTGGCTCAAATCTGTAAGGCCGCAACATGGTCTTCAGTACACACGTTTACTAGATTCTACCAGGTGGACGTTGGAAGTCAGGAGGATGTCGCCTTTGGGCGCAGTGTGTTGCAGGCCGCAAAAGATCCTCATGTCTGATAGCGCTCAGCTTATATATGGTGTATCCCCCCCCCCTCATTGGGCATTGCTTTGGGACATCCCATTAGTAATGACTATGTCGCTCTGTGTCCCGTGATGTACGAGAAAGAAAATAGGATTTTTATAACAGCTTACCTGTAAAATCCTTTTCTTGGAGTACATCACGGGACACAGAGCTCCCGCCCCTCTTTGGGGACACTTATTGCTTTGCTACAAAACTGAGGTGCTCCCGGATGGGAGGGGCTTATATAGGGGAGGGTACTTCCGGTTTGGAAGTTGCCAGTGCCAGCACCTGAAGGTAATCTATATAACCCACATAGTAATGACTATGTCGCTCTGTGTCCCGTGATGTACTCCAAGAAAAGGATTTTACAGGTAAGCTGTTATAAAAATCCCTTTTTTTGTCACAAAGTTTTGAAAATTGAAAAAAAAAAAAATATATTTTCTTTCTTAATTTTCAAAAACAAATGAGAGCTGTAAAATACTCAACATGCCTCTCAGCAAATAGCTTGGGGTGTCTACTTTCCAAAATGGGATCATTTGGGGGGGTTTTGTGCTATTTTGGCATTTTATGGCCTTCGAAACTGTGATAGGTAGTGAGGAGTGAAATCAAAAATTTGTGCCTAGAAATCCTGGAGGCGGTGCTTGGTTTCCGGGGTCCCGTACGCGGCTAGGCTCCTAAAAAGTCTCATACATGTGGTATCCCCGTACTCAGGAAAAGCAGCAGAATGTATTTTGGGGTGTAATTTCACATATAACCATGGCATGTGTGAGCAATATATCATTTAGTGACAACTTTTTGTAATTTTTTTTTTTTTTTAGTCATTATTCAATCACTTGGGACAAAAAAAAAAAATATTCAATGGGCTCAACATGCCTCTCAGCAATTTCCTTGGGGTGTCTACTTTCCAAAATGGGGTCATTTGGGGGGGTTTTGTACTGCCCTGCCATTTTAGCACCTCAAGAAATGAGATAGGCAGTCATAAATTAAAAGCTGTGTAAATTCCAGAAAATGTACCCTAGTTTGTAGACGCTATAACTTTTGCGCAAACCGATAAATATACGCTTATTGACATTTTTTTACTAAAGACATGTGGCTGAATACATTTTGGCCTAACTGTATGACTAAAATTGAGTTTATTCGATTTTTCTTATAACAAAAAGTAGAAAATATCATTTTTTTTCAAAATTTTCGGTCTTTTTCCGTTTATATCACAAAAAATAAAAATCGCAGAGGCAATCAAATACCATTAAAAGAAAGCTCTATTTGTGGGAAGAAAAGGACGCACATTTCGTTTGGGTACAGCATTGGATGTCCGCACAATTTACAGTTAAAGCAGCGCAGTGCAAAATTCTGAAATCACCTCTGGTCCTTTAGCTACAAAATGGTCCTGGGCTTAAGTGGTTAATGGCAGGATCACCAGGTGAAAATAAAGAAGAGGCAATTTACTTACCTTTCCTGTGGCCCAGTGGTTGGAACCCCGCCTCTTCGCCACTTCGTTGGGTGGGTTGAAGACCTCCTTCCTCTACACGGTGGAGGTCTCCCCTCCGGCTCATATATCACATACAGGTATTGGACTCTCATGCTGCGTACACACGGTCGGAATTTCCGACCAACAAATGATTGAGAGCAGGTTCTCTATTTTTCCAACAGCAAAAGTTCTTGTCGGAAATTCCGACCGTGTGTAGCCATTTCTGACGCACAAAAGTGCTGCGCATGCTCGGAATCATTGTACTTCATAATTCTCGGCTCGTTGTAGTGTTGTGCGTCTCCGCGTTCCTAACCATCGGAATTTCCGAGCAACATTTGTGTGACTGTGTGTGCAAGACAAGTTTGAGCCGACATCCGACGGAAAAACCCCCCCACGGTTTTCTTGTCAGAATGTCCGACCGTCTGTACGCGGCATTACAGTGAGATTTAACAATTGGGCCACCAGAAAGGTGAGTTCATCGTCTAGCACAGGTATCACCTGACATACGGGACCTTGCAGGGTCACTTTAAATTACCTCAATGTGTGAACTCCGGGACCCCCCACCTCGGACCCCCCCACCTCAGACCGCCCACCTCGAACCACGGACCCCCCACCATGGACCCCCCACCTCGGACCCCCCACCTCGAACCACGGACCCCCCACCTCGGACCCCAGACCTCGGACCCCAGACCTCGGACCCCTCACCTCGGACACCCCACCACGTACCCCCCACCTCGGACCCCCTACCACGGACCCCCCACCTCGGACCCCCCCACCTCGGACCCCCCACCTCGAACCACGGACCCCCCACCACGGACCCCAGACCTCGGACCCCTCACCTCGGACACCCCACCACGTACTCCCCACTTTGGACCCCCCACCTCGGACTCTCAGGCTGAAGAGTCGGACAAAGTTCAGCTAAATATTGGGAAGTGAAATCTTTTCTAGTCATTGAGGAGAACACATTTCATGACTGGTCCTCTTTGAGATCATTACCTCTATAAGACACATAGACCAATCCCAAGGTCAGGAGGAGGAGGTAGACACAAATACAAATGTGCCGCCAGTTCCCTTTGGGTTTTCCTCTCGAATTTACATCTACAGAAAGAAAGAAACATATATGAGAGATGAATGTGATTGTTGAAGTGTACCTGTCACCGACACACCACAAGGTCCAGACACAGCTTCCATCTAAAGGCCGGCACACACGATCCGAAAATCGGGGGGAAAAATTCATACGGGGAGCGGTCTGCCGATTTTCGGATCGTTAGTACGGTTGTCGTACAAAAAAATCGTAAGAGTGAGACTACGCATGCTCAGACACGAAAGGGTACATACAAAACTATTCAACACATGATGTCACTTCTGACGTTGTATTCTGTCATCCGAGAACTTTCTTATTGTGAGACTTGCATGCCACAAATACAGACGTTCGGTCGTCTGAAAATCTAAGCGTGTGTACGAGGTTTAAGGGTCATATGGTGGTCATATAAAGATAATATAATGGTCATATGGTTGTCATGTAAGAATCATATGATGGTCAAGTGAGGGTCATATGATGGCCATGTAAGGGTCATATGATGGCCATGTAAGGGTCATATGGTGGCCATGTGAGGGTCATATGATGGTCATGTAAGGGTCATATGATGGCCATGTAAGGGTCATATATTGGCTATGTAAGGGTCATATGGTGGTCATGTAAGGGTCATATGATGGTCATGTAAGGGTCATATGGTGGTCATGTAAGGGTCATATGGTGGTCATGTAAGGGTCATATATTGGCAATGTAAGGGTCATATGGTGGTCATGTTAGGGTCATATGGTGGTTATGTAAGGGTCATATGGTGGTTATGTAAGGGTCATATGGTGGTTATGTAAGGGTCATATGGTGGTCATGTAAGGGTCATATATTGGCTATGTAAGGGTCATATGATGGTCATGTAAGGGTCATATGATGGCCATGTAAGGGTCATATATTGGCTATGTAAGGGTCATATGATGGTCATGTAAGGGTCATATGATGGCCATGTAAGGGTCATATATTGGCTATGTAAGGGTCATATGGTGGTTATGTAAGGGTCATATGGTGGTTATGTAAGGGTCATATGGTGGTCATGTAAGGGTCATATATTGGCTATGTAAGGGTCATATGATGGTCATGTAAGGGTCATATGATGGCCATGTAAGGGTCATATATTGGCTATGTAAGGGTCATATGATGGTCATGTAAGGGTCATATGGTGGTCATGTAAGGGTCATATGGTGGTCATGTAAGGGTCATATATTGGCAATGTAAGGGTCATCTGGTGGTCATGTAAGGGTCATATGGTGGTTATGTAAGGGTCATATGGTGGTTATGTAAGGGTCATATGGTGGTTATGTAAGGGTCATATGGTGGTCATGTAAGGGTCATATGGTGGTCATGTAAGGGTCATATGGTGGTCATGTAAGGGTCATATGGTGGTTATGTAAGGGTCATATGGTGGTCATGTAAGGGTCATATATTGGCAATGTAAGGGTCATATGGTGGTCATGTAAGGGTCATATATTGGCCATGTGAGGGTCATATATTGGTCATGTAAGGGTCATATATTGGCCATGTGAGGGTCATATATTGGTCATGTAAGGGTCATATGGTGGCCATGTGAGGGTCATATGATGGTCATGTAAGGGTCATATGATGGCCATGTAAGGGTCATATATTGGCTATGTAAGGGTCATATGGTGGTCATGTAAGGGTCATATGATGGTCATGTAAGGGTCATATGGTGGTCATGTAAGGGTCATATGGTGGTCATGTAAGGGTCATATGGTGGTCATGTAAGGGTCATATGGTGGTCATGTAAGGGTCATATATTGGCAATGTAAGGGTCATATGGTGGTCATGTAAGGGTCATATGGTGGTTATGTAAGGGTCATATGGTGGTTATGTAAGGGTCATATGGTGGTTATGTAAGGGTCATATGGTGGTCATGTAAGGGTCATATATTGGCTATGTAAGGGTCATATGGTGGTCATGTAAGGGTCATATGGTGGTCATGTAAGGGTCATATGGTGGTTATGTAAGGGTCATATGGTGGTTATGTAAGGGTCATATGGTGGTTATGTAAGGGTCATATGGTGGTCATGTAAGGGTCATATGGTGGTCATGTAAGGGTCATATGGTGGTCATGTAAGGGTCATATGGTGGTCATGTAAGGGTCATATGGTGGTCATGTAAGGGTCATATGGTGGTTATGTAAGGGTCATATGGTGGTCATGTAAGGGTCATATATTGGCCATGTGAGGGTCATATATTGGTCATGTAAGGGTCATATGGTGGTCATCATGTAAGGGTCATATGATGGATACATAGGGATTTCTTTGTCTTTTAGGGATTACAAGGGGTTCTTCCCCCTGTTTCTTTCTTGGACCATTTAGCCTATTCCTTCCTTTATGGTCTTCTACTTTGAACCAGGTATGCTTTCTATATATTTAAACACCCGTCTAGCATAATTGTCTTACTTTACCTATATTCTAATTTTGTCTATTTTAGTCTCTTTTCTACTTAATCAGGTATGTTTCAAATTTCAAGTAATACGTGATAAACTAGTTACATAGTGCCCCTCAGACAGAGCCCACTATGGCTGCTTCCCTCTGGTAATCACTGATCCCCTGTGTGTCCTGGAGCCCCCCTCAGGCTGGGACCCGAATAACACGTGCTATGAGCTACTTCTGCTGGTCTGGACATTTGGTCATGTCCTCTAAAATGCTCATATAAACAATGTATAAATACTGTTATTATTTGTAATTTAGTGAAGTCATCATCATTTCTGCTGAGTGCTTCTCCTTTCCATTCTTTTCTGTATGTAGGATTTCTTCCACCCCTTTACCCCCTGAAGAAGTCAGCGCATAGAAATACGTTGGGAGATTTTGGTGGATATGCAATGTTGATTATCCATGGCTCCCTGTGAGGTTAGCAGGAGATAATAGATCAGGACATGAATTGTATTCACCGGCTATTTCCATTCATCGTACAATAAAGATTCTTTACTTTTATAAAATACATTTCAATTTGTGTGATTTCTATTGCTGCAACAAAGTCCCATGGTCATGTAAGGGTCATATGATGGTCATATGATGGTCATGTAAGGGTCATATGATGGTCATGTAAGGGTCATATGATGGTCATGTAGGGGTCATGTAAGGGTCATATGATGGGTTGGGTGTTTTGTTATATTATTTTCTCATGAAGAAAAGAGGAATTGCAGCGTTCCAGAAACTATTGCGGACGTTTTCACTTCCTGTTGGGTGGAATTTCTGCTTTCTAGGAGTGACTCCTGTAGAAGATTTCCATTATATCAGAAATCACAGAAGATCAATAATGATCGGAGGTCAGTGGAGGGATTTCTCTTCCCAGAGGCAAAGAAAAATCAACATTGGAGGAGATTCACCCCTCTGTACATCGATTGATGGAAACATTAATTCTTCTCACATCAACGCCACCATCCTGTGCCCTTCATCATCCTGTGCCCTCCATCATCCTGTACCCTCCATCTCACTGTGCTACCCATCATCCTGTGCCCTCCATCATCCTGTGCCCTCCATCATCCTGTGCCCTCCATCATCCTGTGCCCTCCATCATCCTGTGCCCTCCATCATCCTGTGCCCTCCATCTCACTGTGCCCCCCATCATCCTGTGCCCTTCATCATCCTGTGCCCCCCATCATCCTGTGCCCTCCACCATCCTGTGCCCTCCATCTCACTGTGCCCCCTATCATCCTGTGCCCTCCATCATCCTGTGCCCTCCATCATCCTGTGCCCTCCATCATCCTGTGCCTCCATCTCCCTGTGCCCCCATCTCCCTGTGCCCCCCATCTCCCTGTGCCCCAATCATCCCGTGCCTCCATCATCCTGTGCCCTCCCATCTCCCTGTGCCCCAATCATCCTGTGCCCCCATCTCACTGTGCCCCCATCTCACTGTGCCCTCCATCATCCTGTGCCCCCCCATCTCCCTGTGCCCCAATCATCCTGTGCCCCCCCATCTCCCTGTGCCCCCTATCTCACTGTGCCCTCCATCATCCTGTGCCCCCCATCTCCCTGTGCCCCAATCATCCTGTGCCCCCCCATCTCCCTGTGCCCCAATCATTCTGTGCCCCCATCTCCCTGTGCCCCCCATTATCCTGTGCCCCCATCTCTCTTTATTCTGAGTGTGAACATACATCATCCAATCCTATGTGGATTTCGGGTAAATTTTACGACCCGTATTTTCTCCCCTCCACTGGCGTTTTGTCCAAAGGGATAGGATGAGTGGCAGTGCTGGTGGGCGATGGGATGAGTGGCAGTGCTGGTGGGGGGATAGGATGAGTGGCAGTGCTGGTGGGCGATGGGATCAGCGAAACTCACTTGCTGTTATCTGTCAGTCAGTGTCCACTCAATTCCCCCTGCCTGTATGGGAGAGAGGGGGTAGAGAAATAGAGAGAGAGGCGTGAAAGGGGGTGGGGGAGAGAGAGAGAGAGGATGAGAGGGGGCTGAGGGAGACAGGGTGAGAGGAGGGGTGAGAGAGACAGGAGGGCCTGAGAGAGCTGAGAGGGGGAGGATGAAAGAGGGGGGTGAGAAACAAGGAGGATAGAGAGGGCGAGAAGGAGTTAGAGAGAGGGGGGTGAGAGGGGAGGATGAGAGAGAGAGTGAGAGGGGGTGAGAGGGAAAGGGGGTGAGCAAGGGCATTAGAGAGCGGGGTGAGAGAGAGAAATGAGGGGGGTGAGAGGGAGAAATGAGGGGGGTGAGAGAGAGAAATGAGGGGGGTGAGAAAGAGAAATGAGGGGGGTGAGAGGGAGAAATGAGGGGGGTGAGAGAGAGAAATGAGGGGGGTGAGAGAGAGAAATGAGGGGGGTGAGAGAGATTGAGAGACCACTAGCCCTGTCTTCAGTCCCTTCTCTACCCCCCAGTCCCAGTCCCTGGTAGGTGTGTGTGATGCCTGGTACCTTGCATACCAGCATAGCAAGCAGTGGGCGGGGCCTGTCCTTGTTCTCTGCATGACGATGGGGTGCTCTACTCTGCGCTCTCCCACCCGTCCTCATCCTCCGGGCCCCTGGTCAGCCTGTCCTCCAGGTGGCCATTGCTGTTGATGTCAGAGCTGGGAGGAGAGAGGAGGTTGGAGGAGTACAGGCTCTGGGGGGCGGTGGGGGTGCTGCGCTCGCTGCTCCTCGCCTCTCCAGGAGTGAAAGGCTGAGTTTTCAATAAAGAGTTCCAGTTTACATCTAAGCTAGTGTCATCTAGTCCTGGGTGCTGCTCAGCTATAATACCGGGTTCCTGGGCCCAGACTGGAGGAAGCTTTATATATTGATGGACAGTTCCGTCACACCTACTGTACCTTACTGCATCGTCCCACAGTCTTCCTCCCCATTGGTCTCTGACCAGTCTTTTCACCGCCCCTCCCACCATCATCATCATCTACAATGCAGGACCAGCAGCCATGTCTCATCGTGATCATGTGGCCCCACATCCTGCATTCTGTATAATCACATAGGATGAGGAATAGTGCCCCATCATTGGTGTCAGTGGGGGGAATAGTGTCCCATCATTGGTGTCAGTGGGAGGAATAGTGCCCCATCATTGGTGTCAGTGGGAGGAATAGTGCCCCATCATTGGTGTCAGTGGGGGGAATAGTGTCCCATCATTGGTGTCAGTGGGAGGAATAGTGCCCCATCATTGGTGTCAGTGGGAGGAATAGTGCCCCATAATTGGTGTCAGACGGGGGAATAGTGTCCCATCATTGGTGTCAGTGGGGGGAATAGTGCCCCAAGGGCCAGTTAATGGCAAGCAAAGGGCCACATTCGGTCCGCGGGCCCCAGTTTGGAGACCACGGCTCTCGATAAAACAAGGTCCTTCATCGGCTGTAAAGGAAACAATCATATTATAAGGTGAAAAAGGAAATCATTTACATTTCTAAAGCCTGAGGGAGAAAATGTAACAAAGATAACATTTTTAAATAACTTTCTAATTGGCTGAAAGTATCCAACAATACAAACATCTTCTATAAAGTGTCAGACTTACCGTATATATCAAAAGGAGCCATGAGTGGCGTCACCTTGGTGTCATCTATGGATGAAAAGTGATATTTTGTATCTTCAGGAGGACAGATTGAAGGTTCCATCACACAAAACCCCAGCAGAGGATGTGGAGGACCCGGAACGGTCCCTTCATTTATCTTCTCTACTCTGCAGTTTCACAATGACGTTCCGTGCAGAACCACTTCCTCCATGGATGGGTTAGAGAGGAAAAATGTTTTCTGACCTCTGGTTGTGGCGGTTCCTCCATGGGTGCAATGTGTGTGGGGTATAGGGGCCCCGAGGACCCCGAGGAGGATGGGACCCATTGTGCTCTAACACACACTACACCACATGAGGGATCCAATTAGAACTTTAGGCAATTTTTTTATTTGGGGTGGAGTAATGGAGGGTTATACACTTGTTAGGTTTTCCTTGCTATCTGTGTTTCATTTGGGGAGATTTTTATTCACTTCCTGTCCCATAGACTGAGGTGACCAGATTTGTAAAATGAAATCCGGGGACATATTTTTTTTTACTAGTAATGGCGACAATCAGCAACTCTCTGCCCGTTGCCGCCCACCTCACAGCCTGTCAAGTCTTACTCTCTGGCCCCGGCTACTGCTGGGTGAGGAGCGGAGGAAGATCACTCCGCCAGGGAAGACAAGGAGATAAACAGGCGGCTGACCAGGACTTGAGCCAAGGCAGAAGAACATGTGAGTGGAGCTGGATGGGCACCCGAAACTGAAGAAATATTCCCTCCTCTCCGACCAGCACATGATCATCAGAAAGGGGCACAGATAATGGAAAAAAATACACCCCCCTTAGCTAGTAGGTGCGGTGGAGCAGGGGGGGGGGTGTAATTCAGATTATTTTTTTAAAATTCTAGACTGACTGTCTTTGAAATTGCCCCAAACCTCTGTTCAAATCCAATCTGGGGACAAAACCGGGGACAGACTTGGTCAGTGTCCTCAATCCGGGGACTGTCCCCCGAAACCAGGGATGTCTGGTCCCCCTACCATAGACACAGCAGGAAGTGACAGGAAGTGAGAGAAATAGCAAGTGCTTGTGGACCAGGAGAAATAGAGAGGAGGGAGGAGCTGAAGATGACCATGAAAAATTGGGAGCCTAATAGAAGGCAGAGCAGGAATGACCAGGAGGATGGAGAGAGGAGGCAGAGCAGGAATAACCAGGAGGATGGAGAGAGGAGGCAGAGTAGGAATGACCAGGAGGATGGAGAGAGGAGGCAGAACAGGATTGGCCAGGAGGATGGAGAGAGGAGGCAGAGCAGGAATGACCAGGAGGATGGAGAGAGGAGACAGAGCAGGAATGACCAGGAGGATGGAGAGAGGAGGCAGAGTAGGAATGACCAGGAGGATGGAGAGAGGAGGCAGAACAGGAATGGCCAGGAGGATGGAGAGAGGAGGCAGAGCAGGAATGACCAGGAGGATGGAGAGAGGAGACAGAGCAGTAACTGACCAGGTGGATGGAGAGAGGAGGCAGAGCAGGAATAACCAGGAGGATGGAGAGAGGAGGCAGAGTAGGAATGACCAGGAGGATGAAGAGAGGAGGCAGAACAGGAATGGCCAGGAGGATGGAGAGAGGAGGCAGAGCAGTAAATGACCAGGTGGATGGAGAGAGGAGGCAGAGCAGGAATAACCAGGAGGATGGAGAGAGGAGGCAGAGTAGGAATGACCAGGAGGATGGAGAGAGGAGGCAGAACAGGAATGGCCAGGAGGATGGAGAGAGGAGGCAGAGCAGGAATCACCAGAAGGATGGAGAGAGGAGACAGAGCAGGAATGACCAGGAGGATGGAGAGAGGAGGCAGAGCAGGAATGACCAGGAGGATGGAGAGAGGAGGCAGAGCAGGAATAACCAGGAGGATGGAGAGAGAAGGCAGAGCAGGAATGACCAGGAGGATGGAGAGAGGAGGCAGAGCAGGAATGACCAGGAAGGTGGAGAGAGGAGGCAGAGCAGGAATGACCAAGAGGATGGAGAGAGGAGACAGAGCAGGAACTGATCAGGAGGATGGAGAGAGGAGGCAGAGCAGAAACTGACCAGGAGGATGGAGAGAGGAGGCAGAGCAGAAAATGACCAAGAGGATGGAGAGAGGAGACAGAGCAGAAACTGACCAGGAGAATGGAGAGAGGAGGCAGAGCAGGAATGACCAGGAGGATGGAGAGAGGAGGCAGAGTAGGAATGACCAAGAGGATGGAGAGAGGAGACAGAGCAGGAATGACCAGGAGGATGGAGAGAGGAGGCAGAGCATGAATGACCAAGAGGATGGAGAGAGGAAACAGAGCAGAAACTGACCAGGAGGATGGAGAGAGGAAGCAGAGCAGGAACTGACCAGGAGGATGGAGAGAGGAGGCAGAGCAGGGATGACCAGGAGAGAGGAGGCAGAGCAGAAACTGACCAGGAGGAGGGAGAGAGGAGGCAGAGCAGAACAAACCAGGAGGATGGAGAGAAGAGGCAGAGCAGGAATGACCAGGAGGATGGAGAGAGGAGGCAGAGCAGAACTGACCAGGAGGATGGAGAGAGGAGGCAGAGCAGAACTGACCAGGAGGATGGAGAGAGGAGGCAGAGAAGAACTGACCAGGGGGATGGAGAGAGGAGGCAGAGCAGAAACTGACCAGGAGGATGGAGAGAGGAGGCAGAGCAGAACTGACCAGGAGGATGGAGAGAAGAGGCAGAGCAGAACTGACCAGGAGGATGGAGAGAGGAGTCAGAGCAGAACTGACCAGGAGGATGGAGAGAGGAGGCAGAGCAGGAACTGACCAGGTGGATGGAGAGAGGAGGCAGAGCAGGGATGACCAGGAGGGTGGAGAGAGGAGGCAGAGCAGAAACTGACCAGGAGGATGGAGAGAGGAGGCAGAGCAGAAACTGACCAGGAGGATGGAGAGAGGAGGCAGAGCAGAAACTGACCAGGAGGATGGAGAGAGGAGGCAGAACAGGAATGGCCAGGAGGATGGAGAGAGGAGGCAGAGCAGAACCTGACCAGGAGGATGGAGAGAGGAGGCAGAGCAAGAATGACCAGGAGGATGGAGAGAGGAGGCAGAGCAGGATTGGCCAGGAGGATGGAGAGAGGAGGCAAAGCAGGAACTGACCAGGAGGATGGAGAGAGGAGGCAGAGCAGGAATGACCAGGAGGATGGAGAGAGGAGGCAGAGCAGGAATGACCAAGAGGATGGAGAGAAGAGGCAGAGCAGGAACTGACCAGGAGGATGGAGAGAGGAGGCAGAGCAGGGATGACCAGGAAGATGGAGAGAGGAGGCAGAGTAGGAATGACCAAGAGGATGGAGAGAGGAGACAGAGCAGGAATGACCAGGAGGATGGAGAGAGGAGGCAGAGCATGAATGACCAAGAGGATGGAGAGAGGAACCAGAGCAGGAACTAACCAGGAGGATGGAGAGAGGAGGCAGAGCAGGGATGACCAGGAGAGAGGAGGCAGAGCAGAAACTGACCAGGAGGAGGGAGAGAGGAGGCAGAGCAGAACAAACCAGGAGGATGGAGAGAAGAGGCAGAGCAGGAATGACCAGGAGGATGGAGAGAGGAGGCAGAGCAGAACTGACCAGGAGGATGGAGAGAGGAGGCAAAGCAGAACTGACCAGGAGGATGGAGAGAGGAGGCAGAGAAGAACTGACCAGGGGGATGGAGAGAGGAGGCAGAGCAGAAACTGACCAGGAGGATGGAGAGAGGAGGCAGAGCAGAACTGACCAGGAGGATGGAGAGAAGAGGCAGAGCAGAACTGACCAGGAGGATGGAGAGAGGAGTCAGAGTAGAACTGACCAGGAGGATGGAGAGAGGAGGCAGAGCAGGAACTGACAAGGTGGATGGAGAGAGGAGGCAGAGCAGGGATGACCAGGAGGGTGGAGAGAGGAGGCAGAGCAGAAACTGACCAGGAGGATGGAGAGAGGAGGCAGAGCAGAAACTGACCAGGAGGATGGAGAGAGGAGGCAGAACAGGAATGGCCAGGAGGATGGAGAGAGGAGGCAGAGCAGAAACTGACCAGGAGGATGGAGAGAGGAGGCAGAGCAAGAATGACCAGGAGGATGGAGAGAGGAGGCAGAGCAGAAATTGCCAGGAGGATGGAGAGAGGAGGCAAAGGAGGAACTGACCAGGAGGATGGAGAGAGGAGGCAGAGCAGGAATGACCAGGAGGATGGAGAGAGGAGGCAGAGCAGGAATGACCAAGAGGATGGAGAGAAGAGGCAGAGCAGGAACTGAACAGGAGGATGGAGAGAGGAGGCAGAGCAGGGATGACCAGGAAGATGGAGAGAGGAGGCAGAGTAGGAATGACCAAGAGGATGGAGAGAGGAGACAGAGCAGGAATGACCAGGAGGATGGAGAGAGGAGGCAGAGCATGAATGACCAAGAGGATGGAGAGAGGAACCAGAGCAGAAACTGACCAGGAGGATGGAGAGAGGAGGCAGAGCAGGAATGACCAGGAGGATGGAGAGAGGAGGCAGAGCAGGGATGACCAGGAGAGAGGAGGCAGAGCAGAAACTGACCAGGAGGAGGGAGAGAGGAGGCAGAGCAGAACTAACCAGGAGGATGGAGAGAAGAGGCAGAGCAGGAATGACCAGGAGGATGGAGAGAGGAGGCACAGCAGAACTGACCAGGAGGATAGAGAGAGGAGGCAGAGCAGAACTGACCAGGAGGATGGAGAGAGGAGGCAAAGCAGAACTGACCAGGAGGATGGAGAGAGGAGGCAGAGAAGAACTGACCAGGGGGATGGAGAGAGGAGGCAGAGCAGAAACTGACCAGGAGGATGGAGAGAGGAGGCAGAGCAGAACTGACCAGGAGGATGGAGAGAGGAGGCAGAGCAGGAACTGACAAGGTGGATGGAGAGAGGAGGCAGAGCAGGGATGACCAGGAGGGTGGAGAGAGGAGGCAGAGCAGAAACTGACCAGGAGGATGGAGAGAGGAGGCAGAGCAGAAACTGACCAGGAGGATGGAGAGAGGAGGCAGAACAGGAATGGCCAGGAGGATGGAGAGAGGAGGCAGAGCAGAAACTGACCAGGAGGATGGAGAGAGGAGGCAGAGCAGGAATGACCAGGAGGATGGAGAGAGGAGGCAGAGCAGAAACTGACCAGGAGGATGGAGAGAGGAGGCAGAGCAGGAATGGCCAGGAGGATGGAGAGAGGAGGCAGAGCAGGAATGGCCAGGAGGATGGAGAGAGGAGGCAAAGCAGGAACTGACCAGGAGGATGGAGAGAGGAAGCAGAGCAGGAATGACCAGGAGGATGGAGAGAGGAGGCAGAGCAGGAATGACAAAGAGGATGGAGAGAAGAGGCAGAGCAGAAATTACCAAGAGGATGGAGAGAGGAGACAGAGCAGGAACTGACCAGGAGGATGGAGAGAGGAGGCAGAGCAGGGATGACCAGGAGGATGGAGAGAAGTGGCAGAGCAGAAACTGACCAGGAGGATGGAGAGAGGAGACCGAGCAGAAACTGACCAGGAGGATGGAGAGAGGAGGCAGAGCAGGAATGACCAAGAGGATGGAGAGAGGAGACAGAGCAGGGACTGATCAGGAGGATGGAGAGAGGAGGCAGAGCAGAAACTGACCAGGAGGATGGAGAGAGGAGGCAGAGCAGAAACTGACCAGGAGGATGGAGAGAGGAGACAGAGCAGAAACTGACCAGGAGGATGGAGAGAGGAGGCAGAGCAGGGATGACCAGGAGGATGGAGAGAGGAGGCAGAGTAGGAATGACCAAGAGGATGGAGAGAGGAGACAGAGCAGGAATGACCAGGAGGATGGAGAGAGGAGGCAGAGCATGAATGACCAAGAGGATAGAGAGAGGAAACAGAGCAGAAACTGAGCAGGAGGATGGAGAGAGGAGACAGAGCAGGAACTGACCAGGAGGATGGAGAGAGGAGGCAGAGCAGGGATGACCAGGAGAGAGGAGGCAGAGCAGAAACTGACCAGAAGGAGGAAGAGAGGAGGCAGAGCAGAACTAACCAGGAGGATAGAGAGAAGAGGCAGAGCAGGAATGACCAGGAGGATGACGAGAGGAGGCAGAGCAGGAATGACCAGGAGGATGACGAGAGGAGGCAGAGCAGAACTGACCAGGAGGATGGAGAGAGGAGGCAGAGCAGAACTGACCAGGAGGATGGAGAGAGGAGGCAAAGCAGAAACTGACCAGGAGGATGGAGAGAGGAGGCAAAGCAGAACTGACCAGGAGTAGGGATGAGCCGAACACCCCCGGGTTCGGTTCGCACCAGAACCTTCGAACGGACCGAAAGTTCGCGCGAATTTTCGAACCCTATTCGTTATAATGGACGCGAACGTTCGAAATCAAAATTGCTAATTACAACGGCCAATATGCATGTTAATGTTATAAAACAGGTTTGGGGACCCGGGTCCTGCCCCAGGGGACATATATCAATGCAAAAAGAAATTTTAAAAACTAAAGTTTTTTCGGGAGCAGTCATTTTAATGATGCATAAAGTGAAAAAAAAAAAAGTGAAATTTTCCTTTAAATATGGTACCTGGGGGGTGTCTAAAGTATGCCTGTGAAGTGGCATGTGTTTCCCGTGTTTAGAACTGTCCTTGCACAAAATGACATTTGTAAAGGAAAAAATGAAGCCATTTAAAACCACTTGCGGCTTTAATGTCATGTCTTGTCCTGGCCGCCATATGGCTGAAAATCCTTGAGAAAAATGGCATGGCTACCCCATCACCCCCCCCCCCCACCCCAGCCCCTTTGGGTCTTGTATGGATACTAAGGGGGACCCCGCACCCAAAATAAAACCCTATACCTACAACCCTATATACTCTGAACAGCAGTATATAGGTGGTGCAAACAAGACATGGACTGTAGGTTTGTTCTTAAGTAGAATCTGAACAGGTACATTATGAAGTGTAGCTACATCCCAAAAAAATCAATTTTTAAGCTTTTTGGAGAACATAGGGAGGGGTTATCACCCCTGTAACATTTGCTGTCTTTGCACATCTGTTCAGAACATGTCACCTCACTTTCCGTCCCAATGACAAATGTTTTTGGAAAAGTGGGGTTTTAATTGAAACAAGGATTGGTGATAAAGCATCAGTAGAGAGGAGATACCTTTTTCCCAAATTAAATCTAACAGGATAGAATTTTCCTTCCTAGGGGTAGATTTCCTCTCACTTCCTGTTTTCTCTTGCCGTTTGCAAGTAGGAGTCGTTTGTAAGTTGGATGTTTGAAAGTAGGGGCCTGCCGTATATACTCTGCAGAAATTTGCCCTATTAGATGTTGGTGTAGCCACAAGACTGGTGGGCACAGGAATGGGCCCTGCTGTGAGTTAATAGATCAAGATTTGTACTTGCATGCACCTGTTGAACCGGGCAGAAAAATTGGGCCTTTGGTGGTGGTGGTGGTGGTGGTGGACGGTGTTGCCACAAGACTGTAAGCCCTCACAGTTACTCTTGGTGGGTGCAGGAATGGGCCCTGCTGTGAGTTATTAGATCAAGATTTGTAATTGCATGCACCTGTTGAACAGGGCAGAAAAATTGGGCCTTTGGTGGTGGTGGTGGTGGTGGACGGTGTTGCCACAAGACTGTAGGCCCTCATAGTTACTCTTGGTGGGCGCAGGAATGGGCCCTGCTGTGAACTATTAGATCAAGATTTGTAATTACACGCCCCTGTTAAACAGGGGCTGAAAAATTGTGCCTTAGGCATTGGTGCTGGTGCCACAACACTGCAACCCCTCACAGATACTGTACTTGGAGCACAGCAGTCACACCTGTTGCGAAGCATCTTTTTAAAAAATTGTAATTACACGCCCCTGTTATACAGGGGCTGAAAAATTGTGCCTTAGGCACTGGTGCTGGTGCCACAACACTGCAACCCCTCACAGATACTGTACTCTGAGCACAGCAATGAGACCTGTTGCAAAGCATTGCCTAAAAATTGTAATTACACGCCCCAACAGGGGCTGAAAAATTGTGCCTTAGGCACTGGTGCTGGTGCCACAACACTGCAACCCCTCACAGATACTGTACTCTGAGCACAGCAGTCACACCTGTTGCGAAGCATTTTTTTAAAAAATTGTAATTACACGCCCCTGTTATACAGGGGCTGAAAAATTGTGCCTTAGGCACTGGTGTGGTGGCATGGATCATTGAGGAGGAGGAAGAGGATAGTCAGTGAACATAACAGGACAGTCACTCAGCATCAGCATAGGCAGTCTTGAAGGGATGTGACATTATAAATTATTCCGTTATATCCGCTTCAGGTGTCTGGTAGCTGGTGGTGATCCAAGACTGATTCATTTTTATGAAGGTCAGTCGATCAACCGAGTCGGTGGACAGGCGCACCCTATGATCGGTGACAAATCCTCCAGCAGCACTGAATGTGCGTTCGGAAAGAACGCTGGATGCAGGACAGGCCAGTAGCTCAATTGCATACTGTGCAAGCTCTGGCCAGTGATCCATCCTCAGGACCCAGTAAGCCAGAGGATTTTCGGTGGGAAAGGTGTCCAAGTCTGACCTTGCCCCTAGGTATTCCTGCACCATGCATATCAGACGCTGGCGATGGTTGCTGGAACCGATCATACCTTGGGGCTGCGGACTAAAAAATTGTCTGAACGCATCGGTCAGACGTCCACCTTCCCCACCGCTCCTTCTGCTACTGACCGAAGCCTCAGCAACTCGTCGTCCAGGACCAGGAGTTTGTAACCTCCCAGTTTCTGGGAACGCGTTGCACAGACCTTTCTGCAAGGCCTCCCTGAGATGTCTCATCCTCTGCTCCCTCTGCGACGGCAAGATAAGGTCCGCAACCTTACCCTTGTACCGTGGATCAAGGAGAGTGGCCAGCCAGTAATGGTCACTCTCCTTGATCCGAAGAACACGAGGATCCTTCCGCAGGCTTTGCAGGATCAGGGAGGCCATGCAGCGTAGGTTAGCTGAGGCATTCGGTCCGGAGTCTTCTGGGTCACTGAGGATGACATGATCGCCAGCCACCTCCTCCCAGCCACGTACAAGTCCACTGGTTTGTTGGGACTGTACATCATCCCTAAAAGACTGCTGCTGCTGATGCTGAGTGCCAGGCTCCACCTCCATGCTCACACAATCCTCCTCCTCCTCCTCCTCCTCTTCCTGTGTGATGGGTGGGACAGAAGGAACATTGTCTGGATAAAGGGGGCCTTGAGAGACAAGGAAGTCCTCCTCTTCCTGCCTCTGTTCTGCCTCAAGTGCCCTGTCCATTATCCCACGCAGCGTATGCTCCAACAGGTGGACAAGAGGTACAGAGTCACTGATGCATGCACTGTCACTGCTCACCATCCTCGTGGCCTCCTCAAATGGTGAGAGGACAGTGCATGCATCCCTGATCATGCTCCACTGGCGTGGGGAAAAAAAGCCAAGCTCCCCTGACCCTGTCCTGGTGCCGTAGTCGCAAAGGTACTCATTGATGGCCCTCTGCTGCGTGTGCAGTCGCTGCAGCATGGCCAACGTTGAGTTCCACCTGGTGGGCATGTCACATATTAGGCGGTTCTTGGGCAGGTTCAGCTCCTTTTGCAGCTCAGTCAGCCGAGCACTGGCATTATAAGATCGGCGGAAATGCACACAGACTTTCCTGGCCTGCCTCAGGACATCCTGTAAGCCTGGGAACCTGCCCAAGAACCGCTGCACCACCAGGTTGAGGACGTGAGCCATACAGGGCACATGGGTGAGCTGCCCCTGTCGCAGGGCGGAGAGGAGGTTGGTGCCATTATCAGAAACGACCATTCCTGGCTTAAGCTGGCGTGGCGTCAACCACCTCTTGGCCTGCCCCTGCAGAGCTGCCAGAACCTCTGGCCCAGTGTGGCTCCTGTCCCCCAAACACACCAGCGCAAGCACGGCATGGCATCTTTTTGCCTGCGTACTCGCGTAGCCCCTTGTACGCCTACGGAGCACCGCTGGTTCCGAGGACAGAGCACTCGAAGAGGACATGGAGGAAGAAGAAGAGGAGGGGGTGGAGGAGAGAGGTGTGTCACAACCAGTAGTAGCATTTTGGAGGCGTGGTGGCGGAACAACCTCCAACACTACTGCACCTTGTCCTGCATCCCTCCCAGCTACCAATAGAGTGACCCAATGGGCCGTGAAAGAAAGATAACGTCCCTGTCCATGCCTGCTGGACCATGAGTCAGCGGTAATATGCACCTTACCGCTGACCGCCCTGTCCAGCGAGGCATGGACATTGCCTTCCACATGCCAGTAGAGAGACGGAATCGCCTTCCGTGAGAAAAAGTGGCGTTTGGGAACCTGCCACTGAGGAACCGCACATTGAACAAACTCACGGAAGGGGGCCGAGTCTATCAACTGAAAAGGCAGCAGTTGAAGTGCTAGCAATTTAGCCAAGCTAGCATTCAACCGCTGGGCATGTGGATGGCTGGGAGTATACTTCTTTCGACGGTCCAGCAGCTGGGGCAGGGAAATTTGCCTGCTACAATCGGACGTCGGTGTACTGCAAGTACTTGGTTGTGACACACCTAATTCTACACCTTCAGTCCTCTCAGAGCAGCTTTCAGAGAGGACTGAAGATATAGTGGGGATGGAGATCCCAGCTGATGAGGAGCAAGGAGAGGTCCGCTTTGTTCTTTGGTGTGGGTCTTTTATGTGTGCTTGCCAACGAGCTGCATGGCAGGTCGACATATGTCTGCTCATGCTTGTGGTGCCCAAGCGGCTGATGTTTTGGCCACGCGAGATACGCTTGAGACAAATATTGCAAATAGCAGTGGTGCGATCTGATGCACTCGTCTCAAAAAAGGCCCACACCAAAGAACTTTTGTGATAACGTGCAGAGGCAGCGCCCTGCACAGGCGGAGCTCTGCGGTGTGGTACAGTTGCTGTGCTGGCCTCTAGCTGGCCTCCAGGGGGCATCCTGCCTCGTTGGACATGTGACGCTGCATCCTCCTCCTCCTCCTCCTCTCTCCCTTCAGGCACCCACGTGGAGTCAGTGACCTCATCATCCCCTCCCTCTTCACCACTAGAGCAAACCTGGCAGTAAGCTGCAGCTGGTGGAACACTACTGCCAGATTGCTGTCCTTCAGCATCCCCTCTCTCTGCGCGCACACTACTGACTTCCTCAAGCTGGGTATCATCATCCGAGCCTTCGAATCGTTGGGCATCCTCCTGGAGCATGTACCCAACACTGTGCTCAAACAGTTCGGGGGACTCCTCAGGAGGACATGGTGGGTCTAGGGAAGGGGTGGCTGATGATGCCATTGAGTACGCGTTGGCAGCTGCTCTGCCAGTACCCTGAGCCTGGGTGAGAGAGGATGAGGAGGATGAGGAGGGCTTGGTCATCCATTCTACCAAGCCTTCGGCATGATGCGGCTCCACATGTCCAGCTGCCAAAAACAAAGACAAGCGTGTCCCATGGCCACGTGCTGATGACGATGCACGACCACGTCCACGGCCAGCACTGTTGTCTCTAGAAACAGAGCCTGCCTGCCCTGTGTTCTTGCCTCGGCACGCTCTGCCTCTCCTTGGCGGTCTTCCAGCCATTGTAGTCGGTAGTGTATATAGTATAAAAAATAGAACTCCTATGTGTGCTCACAACACACTGTAGGTCCTATGGGTGCTGACACTAACACACTATAGGTACTATGTGTGCTGCTGACAAGAAAATATAGGAGCTCTGTGTGATGCCACTAACACACTAGAAGTCCTATGGGTGCTGCTGAGAAGAAAATATAGGAGCTCTGTTTGCTGGCACTAACACACTAGAAGTCCTATGGGTGCTGCTGAGAAGAAAATATAGGAGCTCTGTTTGCTGCCACTAACACACTAGAAGTCCTATGGGTGCTGCTGAGAAGAAAATATAGGAGCTCTGTTTGCTGCCACTAACACACTAGAAGTCCTATGGGTGCTGCTGAGAAGAAAATATAGGAGCTCTGTGTGATGCCACTAACACACTAGAAGTCCTATGGGTGCTGCTGAGAAGAAAATATAGGAGCTCTGTGTGATGCCACTAACACACTAGAAGTCCTATGGGTGCTGCTGAGCAGAAAATATAGGAGCTCTGTTTGCTGCCACTAACACACTAGAAGTACTATGGGTGCTGCTGAGAAGAAAATATAGGAGCTCTGTTTGCTGCCACTAACACACTAGAAGTCCTATGGGTGCTGCTGAGAAGAAAATATAGGAGCTCTGTTTGCTGCCACTAACACACTAGAAGTCCTATGGGTGCTGCTGAGAAGAAAATATAGGAGCTCTGTGTGATGCCACTAACACACTAGAAGTCCTATGGGTGCTGCTGAGAAGAAAATATAGGAGCTCTGTGTGATGCCACTAACACACTAGAAGTCCTATGGGTGCTGCTGAGAAGAAAATATAGGAGCTCTGTTTGCTGCCACTAACACACTAGAAGTCCTATGGGTGCTGCTGAGAAGAAAATATAGGAGCTCTGTGTGATGCCACTAACACACTAGAAGTCCTATGGGTGCTGCTGAGAAGAAAATATAGGAGCTCTGTTTGCTGCCACTAACACACTAGAAGTCCTATGGGTGCTGCTGAGATGAAAATATAGGAACTCTGTGTGATGCCACTAACACACTAGAAGTCCTATGGGTGCTGCTGAGAAGAAAATATAGGAGCTCTGTGTGATGCCACTAACACACTAGAAGTCCTATGGGTGCTGCTGAGATGAAAATATAGGAACTCTGTGTGATGCCACTAACACATTAGAAGTCCTATGGGTGCTGCTGAGAAGAAAATATAGGAGCTCTGTGTGATGCCACTAACACACTAGAAGTCCTATGGGTGCTGCTGAGAAGAAAATATAGGAGCTCTGTTTGCTGCCACTAACACACTAGAAGTCCTATGGGTGCTGCTGAGAAGAAAATATAGGAGCTCTGTGTGATGCCACTAACACACTAGAAGTCCTATGGGTGCTGCTGAGATGAAAATATAGGAACTCTGTGTGATGCCACTAACACATTAGAAGTCCTATGGGTGCTGCTGAGAAGAAAATATAGGAGCTCTGTTTGCTGCCACTAACACACTAGAAGTCCTATGGGTGCTGCTGAGAAGAAAATATAGGAGCTCTGTGTGATGCCACTAACACACTAGAAGTCCTATGGGTGCTGCTGAGAAGAAAATATAGGAGCTCTGTTTGCTGCCACTAACACACTAGAAGTCCTATGGGTGCTGCTGAGAAGAAAATATAGGAGCTCTGTGTGATGCCACTAACACACTAGAAGTCCTATGGGTGCTGCTGAGAAGAAAATATAGGAACTCTGTTTGCTGCCACTAACACACTAGAAGTCCTATGGGTGCTGCTGAGAAGAAAATATAGGAGCTCTGTTTGCTGCCACTAACACACTAGAAGTCCTATGGGTGCTGCTGAGAAGAAAATATAGGAGCTCTGTGTGATGCCACTAACACACTAGAAGTCCTATGGGTGCTGCTGAGAAGAAAATATAGGAGCTCTGTGTGATGCCACTAACACACTAGAAGTCCTATGGGTGCTGCTGAGAAGAAAATATAGGAGCTCTGTGTGATGCCACTAACACACTAGAAGTCCTATGGGTGCTTCTGAGAAGAAAATATAGGAGCTCTGTGTGATGCCAATAACACACTAGAAGTCCTATGGGTGCTGCTGAGAAGAAAATATAGGAGCTCTGTGTGATGCCACTAACACACTAGAAGTCCTATGGGTGCTGCTGAGAAGAAAATATAGGAGCTCTGTGTGATGCCACTAACACACTAGAAGTCCTATGGGTGCTTCTGAGAAGAAAATATAGGAGCTCTGTGTGATGCCACTAACACACTAGAAGTCCTATGGGTGCTGCTGAGAAGAAAATATAGGAGCTCTGTTTGCTGCCACTAACACACTAGAAGTCCTATGGGTGCTGTTGGGGTGCAATGCTGTGCTAACAGCACTGCGGTTGGTACTACTGCAATACTGTACTAACAGTAAGCACGCACCAGACTAATCCCCAGCAGCAGCTAATAACACACTAACTGTGCAATCAGCAGCAATGAACGATCAATGACTTAGGTAGCAATGGTTTAGCAAAGAAATAGCCAATGGTTTAGCAAAGAAGAGCAAATCTTTCAGTGTCAAGCAAAGACAGAATCAGCAGACTAATCTCTCCTAAAGCCAGAACTCATGTGACCGGGGCCGATGGCGTGGCGGCCTTTTAAATGGTGGGGCGTGTACTAAAGCCCCTGAGCTGTAATTGGCTACAGGCGTCCTGCCTGTAGCCAATTATTGCTCTCCGAGTTTCGGGCGCTGTGATTGGCCAAGCATGCGGGGTCACAGTGCATGCTTGGCCAATCATCAGCCAGCAATGCACTGCGCCGGCCGCGCCGGCCGCAATGCATTGTGGGGCCGCTCGCATCACACGAATGTGATGCGAACGGCCCAAATAGTTCTGGGCTCGACGAGCGAGCGAACGCCCGATGCTCGATTCGAACATGGGTTCGAATCGAGCACCGGGCCCATCCCTAACCAGGAGGATGGAGAGAAGAGGCAGAGCAGAACTGACCAGAAGGATGGAGAGAGGAGGCAGAGCAGAACTGACCAGGAGGATGGAGAGAAGAGGCAGAGCAGAACTGACCAGGAGGATGGAGAGAGGAGGCAGAGCAGAACTGACCAGGAGGATGGAGAGAGGAGGCAGAGCAGGAATGACCAAGAGGATGGAGAGAGGAGACAGAGCAGGGATGACCAGGAGGATGGAGAGAGGAGGCAGAGCAGAAACTGACCAGGAGGATGGAGAGAGGAGGCAGAGCAGAAACTGACCAGGAGGATGGAGAGAGGAGGCAGAGCAGAAACTGACCAGGTGGATGGAGAGAGGAGGCAGAGCAGGGATGACCAGGAGGGTGGAGAGAGGAGGCAGAGCAGAAACTGACCAGGAGGATGGAGAGAGGAGGCAGAGCAGAAACTGACCAGGAGGATGGAGAGAGGAGGAAGAGCAGAAACTGACCAGGAGGATGGAGAGAGGAGGCAGAACAGGAATGGCCAGGAGGATGGAGAGAGGAGGCAGAGCAGAAACTGACCAGGAGGATGGAGAGAGGAGGCAGAGCAAGAATGACCAGGAGGATGGAGAGAGGAGGCAGAGCAGGATTGGCCAGGAGGATGGAGAGAGGAGGCAAAGCAGGAACTGACCAGGAGGATGGAGAGAGGAGGCAGAGCAGGAATGACCAGGAGGATGGAGAGAGGAGGCAGAGCAGGAATGACCAAGAGGATGGAGAGAAGAGGCAGAGCAGGAACTGACCAGGAGGATGGAGAGAGGAGGCAGAGCAGGGATGACCAGGAAGATGGAGAGAGGAGGCAGAGTAGGAATGACCAAGAGGATGGAGAGAGGAGACAGAGCAGGAATGACCAGGAGGATGGAGAGAGGAGGCAGAGCATGAATGACCAAGAGGATGGAGAGAGGAACCAGAGCAGAAATTGACCAGGAGGATGGAGAGAGGAGGCAGAGCAGGAATGACCAGGAGGATGGAGAGAGGAGGCAGAGCAGGGATGACCAGGAAAGAGGAGGCAGAGCAGAAACTGACCAGGAGGAGGGAGAGAGGAGGCAGAGCAGAAACTGACCAGGAGAATGGAGAGAGGAGGCAGAGCAGGAATGACCAGGAGGATGGAGAGAGGAGGCAGAGTAGGAATGACCAAGAGGATGGAGAGAGGAGACAGAGCAGGAATGACCAGGAGGATGGAGAGAGGAGGCAGAGCATGAATGACCAAGAGGATGGAGAGAGGAAACAGAGCAGAAACTGACCAGGAGGGTGGAGAGAGGAGGCAGAGCAGGAACTAACCAGGAGGATGGAGAGAGGAGGCAGAGCAGGGATGACCAGGAGAGAGGAGGCAGAGCAGAAACTGACCAGGAGGAGGGAGAGAGGAGGCAGAGCAGAACAAACCAGGAGGATGGAGAGAAGAGGCAGAGCAGGAATGACCAGGAGGATGGAGAGAGGAGGCAGAGCAGAACTGACCAGGAGGATGGAGAGAGGAGGCAAAGCAGAACTGACCAGGAGGATGGAGAGAGGAGGCAGAGAAGAACTGACCAGGGGGATGGAGAGAGGAGGCAGAGCAGAAACTGACCAGGAGGATGGAGAGAGGAGGCAGAGCAGAACTGACCAGGAGGATGGAGAGAAGAGGCAGAGCAGAACTGACCAGGAGGATGGAGAGAGGAGTCAGAGTAGAACTGACCAGGAGGATGGAGAGAGGAGGCAGAGCAGGAACTGACAAGGTGGATGGAGAGAGGAGGCAGAGCAGGGATGACCAGGAGGGTGGAGAGAGGAGGCAGAGCAGAAACTGACCGGGAGGATGGAGATTGGAGGCAGAGCAGAAACTGACCAGGAGGATGGAGAGAGGAGGCAGAACAGGAATGGCCAGGAGGATGGAGAGAGGAGGCAGAGCAGAAACTGACCAGGAGGATGGAGAGAGGAGGCAGAGCAAGAATGACCAGGAGGATGGAGAGAGGAGGCAGAGCAGAAATGGCCAGGAGGATGGAGAGAGGAGGCAAAGCAGGAACTGACCAGGAGGATGGAGAGAGGAGGCAGAGCAGGAATGACCAGGAGGATGGAGAGAGGAGGCAGAGCAGGAATGACCAAGAGGATGGAGAGAAGAGGCAGAGCAGGAACTGAACAGGAGGATGGAGAGAGGAGGCAGAGCAGGGATGACCAGGAAGATGGAGAGAGGAGGCAGAGTAGGAATGACCAAGAGGATGGAGAGAGGAGACAGAGCAGGAATGACCAGGAGGATGGAGAGAGGAGGCAGAGCATGAATGACCAAGAGGATGGAGAGAGGAACCAGAGCAGAAACTGACCAGGAGGATGGAGAGAGGAGGCAGAGCAGGAATGACCAGGAGGATGGAGAGAGGAGGCAGAGCAGGGATGACCAGGAGAGAGGAGGCAGAGCAGAAACTGACCAGGAGGAGGGAGAGAGGAGGCAGAGCAGAACTAACCAGGAGGATGGAGAGAAGAGGCAGAGCAGGAATGACCAGGAGGATGGAGAGAGGAGGCACAGCAGAACTGACCAGGAGGATAGAGAGAGGAGGCAGAGCAGAACTGACCAGGAGGATGGAGAGAGGAGGCAAAGCAGAACTGACCAGGAGGATGGAGAGAGGAGGCAGAGAAGAACTGACCAGGGGGATGGAGAGAGGAGGCAGAGCAGAAACTGACCAGGAGGATGGAGAGAGGAGGCAGAGCAGAACTGACCAGGAGGATGGAGAGAAGAGGCAGAGCAGAACTGACCAAGAGGATGGAGAGAGGAGTCAGAGTAGAACTGACCAGGAGGATGGAGAGAGGAGGCAGAGCAGGAACTGACAAGGTGGATGGAGAGAGGAGGCAGAGCAGGGATGACCAGGAGGGTGGAGAGAGGAGGCAGAGCAGAAACTGACCAGGAGGATGGAGAGAGGAGGCAGAGCAGAAACTGACCAGGAGGATGGAGAGAGGAGGCAGAACAGGAATGGCCAGGAGGATGGAGAGAGGAGGCAGAGCAGAAACTGACCAGGAGGATGGAGAGAGGAGGCAGAGCAGGAATGACCAGGAGGATGGAGAGAGGAGGCAGAGCAGAAACTGACCAGGAGGATGGAGAGAGGAGGCAGAGCAGGAATGGCCAGGAGGATGGAGAGAGGAGGCAGAGCAGGAATGGCCAGGAGGATGGAGAGAGGAGGCAAAGCAGGAACTGACCAGGAGGATGGAGAGAGGAAGCAGAGCAGGAATGACCAGGAGGATGGAGAGAGGAGGCAGAGCAGGAATGACAAAGAGGATGGAGAGAAGAGGCAGAGCAGAAATTACCAAGAGGATGGAGAGAGGAGACAGAGCAGGAACTGACCAGGAGGATGGAGAGAGGAGGCAGAGCAGGGATGACCAGGAGGATGGAGAGAAGTGGCAGAGCAGAAACTGACCAGGAGGATGGAGAGAGGAGACCGAGCAGAAACTGACCAGGAGGATGGAGAGAGGAGGCAGAGCAGGAATGACCAAGAGGATGGAGAGAGGAGACAGAGCAGGGACTGATCAGGAGGATGGAGAGAGGAGGCAGAGCAGAAACTGACCAGGAGGATGGAGAGAGGAGGCAGAGCAGAAACTGACCAGGAGGATGGAGAGAGGAGACAGAGCAGAAACTGACCAGGAGGATGGAGAGAGGAGGCAGAGCAGGGATGACCAGGAGGATGGAGAGAGGAGGCAGAGTAGGAATGACCAAGAGGATGGAGAGAGGAGACAGAGCAGGAATGACCAGGAGGATGGAGAGAGGAGGCAGAGCATGAATGACCAAGAGGATAGAGAGAGGAAACAGAGCAGAAACTGAGCAGGAGGATGGAGAGAGGAGACAGAGCAGGAACTGACCAGGAGGATGGAGAGAGGAGGCAGAGCAGGGATGACCAGGAGAGAGGAGGCAGAGCAGAAACTGACCAGGAGGAGGAAGAGAGGAGGCAGAGCAGAACTAACCAGGAGGATAGAGAGAAGAGGCAGAGCAGGAATGACCAGGAGGATGACGAGAGGAGGCAGAGCAGGAATGACCAGGAGGATGACGAGAGGAGGCAGAGCAGAACTGACCAGGAGGATGGAGAGAGGAGGCAGAGCAGAACTGACCAGGAGGATGGAGAGAGGAGGCAGAGCAGAAACTGACCAGGAGGATGGAGAGAGGAGGCAAAGCAGAACTGACCAGGAGGATGGAGAGAAGAGGCAGAGCAGAACTGACCAGGAGGATGGAGAGAGGAGGCAGAGCAGAACTGACCAGGAGGATGGAGAGAAGAGGCAGAGCAGAACTGACCAGGAGGATGGAGAGAGGAGGCAGAGCAGAACTGACCAGGAGGATGGAGAGAGGAGGCAGAGCAGGAATGACCAAGAGGATGGAGAGAGGAGACAGAGCAGGGATGACCAGGAGGATGGAGAGAGGAGGCAGAGCAGAAACTGACCAGGAGGATGGAGAGAGGAGGCAGAGCAGAAACTGACCAGGAGGATGGAGAGAGGAGGCAGAGCAGAAACTGACCAGGAGGATGGAGAGAGGAGGCAGAACAGGAATGGCCAGGAGGATGGAGAGAGGAGGCAGAGCAGAAACTGACCAGGAGAATGGAGAGAGGAGGCAGAGCAGGAATGACCAGGAGGATGGAGAGAGGAGGCAGAGCAGGAATGGCCAGGAGGATGGAGAGAGGAGGCAAAGCAGGAACTGACCAGGGGGATGGAGAGAGGAGGCAGAGCAGGAATGACCAGGAGGATGGAGAGAGGAGGCAGAGCAGGAATGACAAAGACGATGGAGAGAAGAGGCAGAGCAGAAATGACCAAGAGGATGGAGAGAGGAGACAGAGCAGGAACTGACCAGGAGGATGGAGAGAGGAGGCAGAGCAGGAACTGACCAGGAGGATGGAGAGAGGAGGCAGAGCAGAACTGACCAGGAGGATGGAGAGAAGAGGCAGAGCAGAACTGACCAGGAGGGTGGAGAGAGGAGTCAGAGCAGAACTGACCAGGAGGCTGGATAGAGGAGGCAGAGCAGGAACTGACCAGGTGGATGGAGAGAGGAGGCAGATCAGGGATGACCAGGAGGGTGGAGAGAGGAGGCAGAGCAGAAACTGACCAGGAGGATGGAGAGAGGAGGCAGAGCAGAAACTGACCAGGAGGATGGAGAGAGGAGGCAGAGCAGAAACTGAGCAGGAGGATGGAGAGAGGAGGCAGAACAGGAATGGCCAGGAGGATGGAGAGAGGAGGCAGAGCAGAAACTGACCAGGAGGATGGAGAGAGGAGGCAGAGCAGGAATGACCAGGAGGATGGAGAGAGGAGGCAGAGCAGGAATGGCCAGGAGGATGGAAAGAGGAGGCAAAGCAGGAACTGACCAGGAGGATGGAGAGAGGAGGCAGAGCAGGAATGACCAGGAGGATGGAGAGAGGAGGCAGAGCAGGAATGACCAAGAGGATGGAGAGAAGAGGCAGAGCAGAAATGACCAAGAGGATGGAGAGAGGAGACAGAGCAGGAACTGACCAGGAGGATGGAGAGAGGAGGCAGAGCAGGGATGACCAGGAAGATGGAGAGAGGAGGCAGAGTAGGAATGACCAAGAGGATGGAGAGAGGAGACAGAGCAGGAATGACCAGGAGGATGGAGAGAGGAGGCAGAGCATGAATGACCAAGAGGATGGAGAGAGGAACCAGAGCAGAAACTGACCAGGAGGATGGAGAGAGGAGGCAGAGCAGGAATGACCAGGAGGATGGAGAGAGGAGGCAGAGCAGGGATGACCAGGAGAGAGGAGGCAGAGCAGAAACTGACCAGGAGGAGGGAGAGAGGAGGCAGAGCAGAACTAACCAGGAGGATGGAGAGAAGAGGCAGAGCAGGAATGACCAGGAGGATGGAGAGAGGAGGCAGAGCAGAACTGACCAGGAGGATAGAAAGAGGAGGCAGAGGAGAACTGACCAGGAGGATGGAGAGAGGAGGCAGAGCAGAACTGACCAGGAGGATGGAGAGAGGAGGCAGAGCAGAAACTGACCAGGAGGATGGAGAGAAGAGGCAGAGCAGAACTGACCAGAAGGATAGAGAGAGGAGTCAGAGCAGAACTGACCAGGAGGATGGAGAGAGGAGGCAGAGCAGGAACTGACCAGGTGGATGGAGAGAGGAGGAAGAGCAGGGATGACCAGGAGGATGGAGAGAGGAGAGGAGGCAGAGCAGAAACTGACCAGGAGGATGGAGAGAGGAGGCAGAGCAGAAACTGACCAGGAGGATGGAGAGAGGAGGCAGAGCCGAAACTGACCAGGAGGATGGAGAGAGGAGGCAGAACAGGAATGGCCAGGAGGATGGAGAGAGGAGGCAGAGCAGAAACTGACCAGGAGGATGGAGAGAGGAGGCAGAGCAGGAATGACCAGGAGGATGGAGAGAGGAGGCAGAGCAGGAATGGCCAGGAGGATGGAGAGAGGAGGCAGAGCAGGAATGGCCAGGAGGATGGAGAGAGGAGGCAAAGCAGGAACTGACCAGGAGGATGGAGAGAGGAGGCAGAGCAGGAATGACCAGGAGGATAGAGGGAGGAGGCAGAGCAGGAATGACAAAGAGGATGGAGAGAAGAGGCAGAGCAGAAATGACCAAGAGGATGGAGAGAGGAGACAGAGCAGGAACTGACCAGGAGGATGGAGAGAGGAGGCAGAGCAGGGATGACCAGGAGGATGGAGAGAAGTGGCAGAGCAGAAACTGACCAGGAGGATGGAGAGAGGAGGCAGAGCAGAAACTGACCAGGAGGATGGAGAGAGGAGGCAGAGCAGGAATGACCAAGAGGAGGGAGAGAGGAGACAGAGCAGGGACTGATCAGGAGGATGGAGAGAGGAGGCAGAGCAGAAACTGACCAGGAGGATGGAGAGAGGAGGCAGAGCAGAAACTGACCAGAAGGATGGAGAGAGGAGACAGAGCAGAAACTGACCAGGAGGATGGAGAGAGGAGGCAGAGCAGGGATGACCAGGAGGATGGACAGAGGAGGCAGAGTAGGAATGACCAAGAGGATGGAGAGAGGAGACAGAGCAGGAATGACCAGGAGGATGGAGAGAGGAGGCAGAGCATGAATGACCAAGAGGATAGAGAGAGGAAACAGAGCAGAAACTGAGCAGGAGGATGGAGAGAGGAGGCAGAGCAGGAACTGACCAGGAGGATGGAGAGAGGAGGCAGAGCAGGGATGACCAGGAGAGAGGAGGCAGAGCAGAAACTGACCAGGAGGAGGAAGAGAGGAGGCAGAGCAGAACTAACCAGGAGGATGGAGAGAAGAGGCAGAGCAGGAATGACCAGGAGGATGACGAGAGGAGGCAGAGCAGGAATGACCAGGAGGATGGGGAGAGGAGGCAGAGCAGAACTGACCAGGAGGATGGAGAGAAGAGGCAGAGCAGAACTGACCAGAAGGATAGAGAGAGGAGTCAGAGCAGAACTGACCAGGAGGATGGAGAGAGGAGGCAGAGCAGGAACTGACCAGGTGGATGGAGAGAGGAGGAAGAGCAGGGATGACCAGGAGGATGGAGAGAGGAGGCAGAGCAGAAACTGACCAGGAGGATGGAGAGAGGAGGCAGAGCAGAAACTGACCAGGAGGATGGAGAGAGGAGGCAGAGCCGAAACTGACCAGGAGGATGGAGAGAGGAGGCAGAACAGGAATGGCCAGGAGGATGGAGAGAGGAGGCAGAGCAGAAACTGACCAGGAGGATGGAGAGAGGAGGCAGAGCAGGAATGACCAGGAGGATGGAGAGAGGAGGCAGAGCAGGAATGGCCAGGAGGATGGAGAGAGGAGGCAGAACAGGAATGGCCAGGAGGATGGAGAGAGGAGGCAAAGCAGGAACTGACCAGGAGGATGGAGAGAGGAGGCAGAGCAGGAATGACCAGGAGGATAGAGGGAGGAGGCAGAGCAGGAATGACAAAGAGGATGGAGAGAAGAGGCAGAGCAGAAATGACCAAGAGGATGGAGAGAGGAGACAGAGCAGGAACTGACCAGGAGGATGGAGAGAGGAGGCAGAGCAGGGATGACCAGGAGGATGGAGAGAAGTGGCAGAGCAGAAACTGACCAGGAGGATGGAGAGAGGAGGCAGAGCAGAAACTGACCAGGAGGATGGAGAGAGGAGGCAGAGCAGGAATGACCAAGAGGAGGGATAGAGGAGACAGAGCAGGGACTGATCAGGAGGATGGAGAGAGGAGGCAGAGCAGAAACTGACCAGGAGGATGGAGAGAGGAGGCAGAGCAGAAACTGACCAGAAGGATGGAGAGAGGAGACAGAGCAGAAACTGACCAGGAGGATGGAGAGAGGAGGCAGAGCAGGGATGACCAGGAGGATGGACAGAGGAGGCAGAGTAGGAATGACCAAGAGGATGGAGAGAGGAGACAGAGCAGGAATGACCAGGAGGATGGAGAGAGGAGGCAGAGCATGAATGACCAAGAGGATAGAGAGAGGAAACAGAGCAGAAACGGAGCAGGAGGATGGAGAGAGGAGGCAGAGCAGGAACTGACCAGGAGGATGGAGAGAGGAGGCAGAGCAGGGATGACCAGGAGAGAGGAGGCAGAGCAGAAACTGACCAGGAGGAGGAAGAGAGGAGGCAGAGCAGAACTAACCAGGAGGATGGAGAGAAGAGGCAGAGCAGGAATGACCAGGAGGATGACGAGAGGAGGCAGAGCAGGAATGACCAGGAGGATGGGGAGAGGAGGCAGAGCAGAACTGACCAGGAGGATGGAGAGAGGAGGCAGAGCAGAAACTGACCAGGAGGATGGAGAGAGGAGGCAAAGCAGAACTGACCAGGAGGATGGAGAGAAGAGGCAGAGCAGAACTGACCAGGAGGATGGAGAGAGGAGGCAGAGCAGAACTGACCAGGAGGATGGAGAGAGGAGGCAGAGCAGGAATGACCAAGAGGATGGAGAGAGGAGACAGAGCAGGGATGACCAGGAGGATGGAGAGAGGAGGCAGAGCAGAAACTGACCAGGAGGATGGAGAGAGGAGGCAGAGCAGAAACTGACCAGGAGGATGGAGAGAGGAGGCAGAGCAGAAACTGACCAGGAGGATGGAGAGAGGAGGCAGAACAGGAATGGCCAGGAGGATGGAGAGAGGGGGCAGAGCAGAAACTGACCAGGAGAATGGAGAGAGGAGGCAGAGCAGGAATGACCAGGAGGATGGAGAGAGGAGGCAGAGCAGGAATGGCCAGGAGGATGGAGAGAGGAGGCAAAGCAGGAACTGACCAGGAGGATGGAGAGAGGAGGCAGAGCAGGAATGACCAGGAGGATGGAGAGAGGAGGCAGAGCAGGAATGACAAAGACGATGGAGAGAAGAGGCAGAGCAGAAATGACCAAGAGGATGGAGAGAGGAGACAGAGCAGGAACTGACCAGGAGGATGGAGAGAGGAGGAAGAGCAGGAACTGACCAGGAGGATGGAGAGAGGAGACAGAGCAGGAACTGGCCAGGAGGATGGAGAGAGGAGGCAGAGCAGGGATGACCAAGAGGATGGAGAGAGGAGGCAGAGCAGAAACTGACCAGGAGGATGGAGAGAGGAGGCAGAGCAGGAATGACCAGGAGGATGGAGAGAGGAGGCAGAGCAGGAATGGCCAGGAGGATGGAGAGAGGAGGCAGAGCAGGAATGACCAGGAGGATGGAGAGAGGAGACAGAGCAGGAACTGACCAGGAGGATGGAGAGAGGAGGCAGAGCAGAAACTGGCCATGAGGATGGAGAGAGGAGGCAGAGCAGGAATGACCAGGAGGATGGAGAGAGGAGGCAGAGCAGGAATAACCAGGAGGATGGAGAGAGGAGGCAGAGCAGGAATGACCAGGAGGATGGAGAGAGGAGGCAGAGCAGGAATGACCAGGAGGATGGAGAGAGGAGGCAGAGCAGGAATGACCAAGAGGATGGAGAGAGGAGGCAGAGCAGGAATGGCCAGGAGGATGGAGAGAGGAGGCAGAGCAGGAATGACCAGGAGGATGGAGAGAGGAGGCAGAGCAGGAATGGCCAGGAGGATGGAGAGAGGAGGCAGAGCAGGAATGGCCAGGAGGATGGAGAGAGGAGGCAAAGCAGGAACTGACCAGGAGGATGGAGAGAGGAGGCAGAGCAGGAATGACCAGGAGGATAGAGGGAGGAGGCAGAGCAGGAATGACAAAGAGGATGGAGAGAAGAGGCAGAGCAGAAATGACCAAGAGGATGGAGAGAGGAGACCGAGCAGGAACTGACCAGGAGGATGGAGAGAGGAGGCAGAGCAGGGATGACCAGGAGGATGGAGAGAAGTGGCAGAGCAGAAACTGACCAGGAGGATGGAGAGAGGAGGCAGAGCAGAAACTGACCAGGAGGATGGAGAGAGGAGGCAGAGCAGGAATGACCAAGAGGAGGGAGAGAGGAGACAGAGCAAGGACTGATCAGGAGGATGGAGAGAGGAGGCAGAGCAGAAACTGACCAGGAGGATGGAGAGAGGAGGCAGAGCAGAAACTGACCAGAAGGATGGAGAGAGGAGACAGAGCAGAAACTGACCAGGAGGATGGAGAGAGGAGGCAGAGCAGGGATGACCAGGAGGATGGACAGAGGAGGCAGAGTAGGAATGACCAAGAGGATGGAGAGAGGAGACAGAGCAGGAATGACCAGGAGGATGGAGAGAGGAGGCAGAGCATGAATGACCAAGAGGATAGAGAGAGGAAACAGAGCAGAAACTGAGCAGGAGGATGGAGAGAGGAGGCAGAGCAGGAACTGACCAGGAGGATGGAGAGAGGAGGCAGAGCAGGGATGACCAGGAGAGAGGAGGCAGAGCAGAAACTGACCAGGAGGAGGAAGAGAGGAGGCAGAGCAGAACTAACCAGGAGGATGGAGAGAAGAGGCAGAGCAGGAATGACCAGGAGGATGACGAGAGGAGGCAGAGCAGGAATGACCAGGAGGATGGGGAGAGGAGGCAGAGCAGAACTGACCAGGAGGATGGAGAGAAGAGGCAGAGCAGAACTGACCAGAAGGATAGAGAGAGGAGTCAGAGCAGAACTGACCAGGAGGATGGAGAGAGGAGGCAGAGCAGGAACTGACCAGGTGGATGGAGAGAGGAGGAAGAGCAGGGATGACCAGGAGGATGGAGAGAGGAGGCAGAGCAGAAACTGACCAGGAGGATGGAGAGAGGAGGCAGAGCAGAAACTGACCAGGAGGATGGAGAGAGGAGGCAGAGCCGAAACTGACCAGGAGGATGGAGAGAGGAGGCAGAACAGGAATGGCCAGGAGGATGGAGAGAGGAGGCAGAGCAGAAACTGACCAGGAGGATGGAGAGAGGAGGCAGAGCAGGAATGACCAGGAGGATGGAGAGAGGAGGCAGAGCAGGAATGGCCAGGAGGATGGAGAGAGGAGGCAGAGCAGGAATGGCCAGGAGGATGGAGAGAGGAGGCAAAGCAGGAACTGACCAGGAGGATGGAGAGAAGAGGCAGAGCAGGAATGACCAGGAGGATAGAGGGAGGAGGCAGAGCAGGAATGACAAAGAGGATGGAGAGAAGAGGCAGAGCAGAAATGACCAAGAGGATGGAGAGAGGAGACAGAGCAGGAACTGACCAGGAGGATGGAGAGAGGAGGCAGAGCAGGGATGACCAGGAGGATGGAGAGAAGTGGCAGAGCAGAAACTGACCAGGAGGATGGAGAGAGGAGGCAGAGCAGAAACTGACCAGGAGGATGGAGAGAGGAGGCAGAGCAGGAATGACCAAGAGGAGGGAGAGAGGAGACAGAGCAGGGACTGATCAGGAGGATGGAGAGAGGAGGCAGAGCAGAAACTGACCAGGAGGATGGAGAGAGGAGGCAGAGCAGAAACTGACCAGAAGGATGGAGAGAGGAGACAGAGCAGAAACTGACCAGGAGGATGGAGAGAGGAGGCAGAGCAGGGATGACCAGGAGGATGGACAGAGGTGGCAGAGTAGGAATGACCAAGAGGATGGAGAGAGGAGACAGAGCAGGAATGACCAGGAGGATGGAGAGAGGAGGCAGAGCATGAATGACCAAGAGGATAGAGAGAGGAAACAGAGCAGAAACTGAGCAGGAGGATGGAGAGAGGAGGCAGAGCAGGAACTGACCAGGAGGATGGAGAGAGGAGGCAGAGCAGGGATGACCAGGAGAGAGGAGGCAGAGCAGAAACTGACCAGGAGGAGGAAGAGAGGAGGCAGAGCAGAACTAACCAGGAGGATGGAGAGAAGAGGCAGAGCAGGAATGACCAGGAGGATGACGAGAGGAGGCAGAGCAGGAATGACCAGGAGGATGGGGAGAGGAGGCAGAGCAGAACTGACCAGGAGGATGGAGAGAGGAGGCAGAGCAGAAACTGACCAGAAGGATAGAGAGAGGAGTCAGAGCAGAACTGACCAGGAGGATGGAGAGAGGAGGCAGAGCAGGAACTGACCAGGTGGATGGAGAGAGGAGGAAGAGCAGGGATGACCAGGAGGATGGAGAGAGGAGGCAGAGCAGAAACTGACCAGGAGGATGGAGAGAGGAGGCAGAGCAGAAACTGACCAGGAGGATGGAGAGAGGAGGCAGAGCCGAAACTGACCAGGAGGATGGAGAGAGGAGGCAGAACAGGAATGGCCAGGAGGATGGAGAGAGGAGGCAGAGCAGAAACTGACCAGGAGGATGGAGAGAGGAGGCAGAGCAGGAATGACCAGGAGGATGGAGAGAGGAGGCAGAGCAGGAATGGCCAGGAGGATGGAGAGAGGAGGCAGAGCAGGAATGGCCAGGAGGATGGAGAGAGGAGGCAAAGCAGGAACTGACCAGGAGGATGGAGAGAGGAGGCAGAGCAGGAATGACCAGGAGGATAGAGGGAGGAGGCAGAGCAGGAATGACAAAGAGGATGGAGAGAAGAGGCAGAGCAGAAATGACCAAGAGGATGGAGAGAGGAGACAGAGCAGGAACTGACCAGGAGGATGGAGAGAGGAGGCAGAGCAGGGATGACCAGGAGGATGGAGAGAAGTGGCAGAGCAGAAACTGACCAGGAGGATGGAGAGAGGAGGCAGAGCAGAAACTGACCAGGAGGATGGAGAGAGGAGGCAGAGCAGGAATGACCAAGAGGAGGGAGAGAGGAGACAGAGCAGGGACTGATCAGGAGGATGGAGAGAGGAGGCAGAGCAGAAACTGACCAGGAGGATGGAGAGAGGAGGCAGAGCAGAAACTGACCAGAAGGATGGAGAGAGGAGACAGAGCAGAAACTGACCAGGAGGATGGAGAGAGGAGGCAGAGCAGGGATGACCAGGAGGATGGACAGAGGAGGCAGAGTAGGAATGACCAAGAGGATGGAGAGAGGAGACAGAGCAGGAATGACCAGGAGGATGGAGAGAGGAGGCAGAGCATGAATGACCAAGAGGATAGAGAGAGGAAACAGAGCAGAAACTGAGCAGGAGGATGGAGAGAGGAGGCAGAGCAGGAACTGACCAGGAGGATGGAGAGAGGAGGCAGAGCAGGGATGACCAGGAGAGAGGAGGCAGAGCAGAAACTGACCAGGAGGAGGAAGAGAGGAGGCAGAGCAGAACTAACCAGGAGGATGGAGAGAAGAGGCAGAGCAGGAATGACCAGGAGGATGACGAGAGGAGGCAGAGCAGGAATGACCAGGAGGATGGGGAGAGGAGGCAGAGCAGAACTGACCAGGAGGATGGAGAGAGGAGGCAGAGCAGAAACTGACCAGGAGGATGGAGAGAGGAGGCAAAGCAGAACTGACCAGGAGGATGGAGAGAAGAGGCAGAGCAGAACTGACCAGGAGGATGGAGAGAGGAGGCAGAGCAGAACTGACCAGGAGGATGGAGAGAGGAGGCAGAGCAGGAATGACCAAGAGGATGGAGAGAGGAGACAGAGCAGGGATGACCAGGAGGATGGAGAGAGGAGGCAGAGCAGAAACTGACCAGGAGGATGGAGAGAGGAGGCAGAGCAGAAACTGACCAGGAGGATGGAGAGAGGAGGCAGAGCAGAAACTGACCAGGAGGATGGAGAGAGGAGGCAGAACAGGAATGGCCAGGAGGATGGAGAGAGGGGGCAGAGCAGAAACTGACCAGGAGAATGGAGAGAGGAGGCAGAGCAGGAATGACCAGGAGGATGGAGAGAGGAGGCAGAGCAGGAATGGCTAGGAGGATGGAGAGAGGAGGCAAAGCAGGAACTGACCAGGAGGATGGAGAGAGGAGGCAGAGCAGGAATGACCAGGAGGATGGAGAGAGGAGGCAGAGCAGGAATGACAAAGACGATGGAGAGAAGAGGCAGAGCAGAAATGACCAAGAGGATGGAGAGAGGAGACAGAGCAGGAACTGACCAGGAGGATGGAGAGAGGAGGAAGAGCAGGAACTGACCAGGAGGATGGAGAGAGGAGACAGAGCAGGAACTGGCCAGGAGGATGGAGAGAGGAGGCAGAGCAGGGATGATCAAGAGGATGGAGAGAGGAGGCAGAGCAGAAACTGACCAGGAGGATGGAGAGAGGAGGCAGAGCAGGAATGACCAGGAGGATGGAGAGAGGAGGCAGAGCAGGAATGGCCAGGAGGATGGAGAGAGGAGGCAGAGCAGGAATGACCAGGAGGATGGAGAGAGGAGACAGAGCAGGAACTGACCAGGAGGATGGAGAGAGGAGGCAGAGCAGAAACTGGCCATGAGGATGGAGAGAGGAGGCAGAGCAGGAATGACCAGGAGGATGGAGAGAGGAGGCAGAGCAGGAATAACCAGGAGGATGGAGAGAGGAGGCAGAGCAGGAATGACCAGGAGGATGGAGAGAGGAGGCAGAGCAGGAATGACCAGGAGGATGGAGAGAGGAGGCAGAGCAGGAATGACCAAGAGGATGGAGAGAGGAGGCAGAGCAGGAATGGCCAGGAGGATGGAGAGAGGAGGCAGAGCAGGAATGACCAGGAGGATGGAGAGAGGAGGCAGAGCAGGAATGGCCAGGAGGATGGAGAGAGGAGGCAGAGCAGGAATGGCCAGGAGGATGGAGAGAGGAGGCAAAGCAGGAACTGACCAGGAGGATGGAGAGAGGAGGCAGAGCAGGAATGACCAGGAGGATAGAGGGAGGAGGCAGAGCAGGAATGACAAAGAGGATGGAGAGAAGAGGCAGAGCAGAAATGACCAAGAGGATGGAGAGAGGAGACAGAGCAGGAACTGACCAGGAGGATGGAGAGAGGAGGCAGAGCAGGGATGACCAGGAGGATGGAGAGAAGTGGCAGAGCAGAAACTGACCAGGAGGATGGAGAGAGGAGGCAGAGCAGAAACTGACCAGGAGGATGGAGAGAGGAGGCAGAGCAGGAATGACCAAGAGGAGGGAGAGAGGAGACAGAGCAGGGACTGATCAGGAGGATGGAGAGAGGAGGCAGAGCAGAAACTGACCAGGAGGATGGAGAGAGGAGGCAGAGCAGAAACTGACCAGAAGGATGGAGAGAGGAGACAGAGCAGAAACTGACCAGGAGGATGGAGAGAGGAGGCAGAGCAGGGATGACCAGGAGGATGGACAGAGGAGGCAGAGTAGGAATGACCAAGAGGATGGAGAGAGGAGACAGAGCAGGAATGACCAGGAGGATGGAGAGAGGAGGCAGAGCATGAATGACCAAGAGGATAGAGAGAGGAAACAGAGCAGAAACTGAGCAGGAGGATGGAGAGAGGAGGCAGAGCAGGAACTGACCAGGAGGATGGAGAGAGGAGGCAGAGCAGGGATGACCAGGAGAGAGGAGGCAGAGCAGAAACTGACCAGGAGGTGGAAGAGAGGAGGCAGAGCAGAACTAACCAGGAGGATGGAGAGAAGAGGCAGAGCAGGAAAGACCAGGAGGATGACGAGAGGAGGCAGAGCAGGAATGACCAGGAGGATGACGAGAGGAGGCAGAGCAGAACTGACCAGGAGGATGGGGAGAGGAGGCAGAGCAGAACTGACCAGGAGGATGGAGAGAGGAGGCAGAGCAGAAACTGACCAGGAGGATGGAGAGAGGAGGCAAAGCAGAACTGACCAGGAGGATGGAGAGAAGAGGCAGAGCAGAACTGACCAGGAGGATGGAGAGAGGAGGCAGAGCAGAACTGACCAGGAGGATGGAGAGAGGAGGCAGAGCAGGAATGACCAAGAGGATGGAGAGAGGAGACAGAGCAGGGATGACCAGGAGGATGGAGAGAGGAGGCAGAGCAGAAACTGACCAGGAGGATGGAGAGAGGAGGCAGAGCAGAAACTGACCAGGAGGAAGGAGAGAGGAGGCAGAGCAGAAACTGACCAGGAGGATGGAGAGAGGAGGCAGAACAGGAATGGCCAGGAGGATGGAGAGAGGGGGCAGAGCAGAAACTGACCAGGAGAATGGAGAGAGGAGGCAGAGCAGGAATGACCAGGAGGATGGAGAGAGGAGGCAGAGCAGGAATGGCCAGGAGGATGGAGAGAGGAGGCAAAGCAGGAACTGACCAGGAGGATGGAGAGAGGAGGCAGAGCAGGAATGACCAGGAGGATGGAGAGAGGAGGCAGAGCAGGAATGACAAAGACGATGGAGAGAAGAGGCAGAGCAGACATGACCAAGAGGATGGAGAGAGGAGACAGAGCAGGAACTGACCAGGAGGATGGAGAGAGGAGGCAGAGCAGGAACTGACCAGGAGGATGGAGAGAGGAGACAGAGCAGGAACTGGCCAGGAGGATGGAGAGAGGAGGCAGAGCAGGGATGACCAAGAGGATGGAGAGAGGAGGCAGAGCAGAAACTGACCAGGAGGATGGAGAGAGGAGGCAGAGCAGGAATGACCAGGAGGATGGAGAGAGGAGGCAGAGCAGGAATGGCCAGGAGGATGGAGAGAGGAGGCAGAGCAGGAATGACCAGGAGGATGGAGAGAGGAGACAGAGCAGGAACTGACCAGGAGGATGGAGAGAGGAGGCAGAGCAGAAACTGGCCATGAGGATAGAGAGAGGAGGCAGAGCAGGAATGACCAGGAGGATGGAGAGAGGAGGCAGAGCAGGAATAACCAGGAGGATGGAGAGAGGAGGCAGAGCAGGAATGACCAGGAGGATGGAGAGAGGAGGCAGAGCAGGAATGACCAGGAGGATGGAGAGAGGAGGCAGAGCAGGAATGACCAAGAGGATGGAGAGAGGAGGCAGAGCAGGAATGGCCAGGAGGATGGAGAGAGGAGGCAGAGCAGGAATGACCAAGAGAATGGAGAGAGGAGACAGAGCAGGAACTGACCAGGAGGATGGAGAGAGGAGACAGAGCAGGAACTGACCAGGAGGATGGAGAGAGGAGACAGAGCAGGAACTGACCAGGAGGATGGAGAGAGGAGGCAGAGCAGAAACTGTACAGGATGATGGAGAGTGGGAATGACTAGGTGGATAGAGAGAGGAGGCAGAGCAGGAATGACCAGGAGGATGGAGAGAGGAGGCAGAGCAGGAATGACTAGGTGGATAGAGAGAGGAGGCAGAGCAGGAATGACCAGGAGGATGGAGAGAGGAGGCGGAGCAGGAATGACCAGGAGGATGGAGAGAGGAGGCAGAGGCAGAGCAGGAATTACCAGTAGGATGGAGAGAGGAAGCAGAGAAGGAATGACCAGGAGGATGGAGAGAGGAGGCAGAGCAGGAATGGCCAGGAGGATGGAGAGAGGAGGCAAAGCAGGAACTGACCAGGAGGATGGAGAGAGGAGGCAGAGCAGGAATGACCAGGAGGATGGAGAGAGGAGGCAGAGCAGGAATGACAAAGACGATGGAGAGAAGAGGCAGAGCAGGAACTGACCAGGAGGATGGAGAGAGGAGGCAGAGCAGGAACTGACCAGGAGGATGGAGAGAGGAGACAGAGCAGGAACTGGCCAGGAGGATGGAGAGAGGAGGCAGAGCAGGGATGACCAAGAGGATGGAGAGAGGAGGCAGAGCAGAAACTGACCAGGAGGATGGAGAGAGGAGGCAGAGCAGGAATGATCAGGAGGATGGAGAGAGGAGGCAGAGCAGGAATGGCCAGGAGGATGGAGAGAGGAGGCAGAGCAGGAATGACCAGGAGGATGGAGAGAGGAGACAGAGCAGGAACTGACCAGGAGGATGGAGAGAGGAGGCAGAGCAGAAACTGGCCATGAGGATGGAGAGAGGAGGCAGAGCAGGAATGACCAGGAGGATGGAGAGAGGAGGCAGAGCAGGAATAACCAGGAGGATGGAGAGAGGAGGCAGAGCAGGAATGACCAGGAGGATGGAGAGAGGAGGCAGAGCAGGAATGACCAGGAGGATGGAGAGAGGAGGCAGAGCAGGAATGACCAAGAGGATGGAGAGAGGAGGCAGAGCAGGAATGGCCAGGAGGATGGAGAGAGGAGGCAGAGCAGGAATGACCAAGAGGATGGAGAGAGGAGACAGAGTAGGAACTGATCAGGAGGATGGAGAGAGGAGACAGAGCAGGAACTGACCAGGAGGATGGAGAGAGGAGACAGAGCAGGAACTGACCAGGAGGATGGAGAGAGGAGGCAGAGCAGAAACTGTACAGGATGATGGAGAGTGGGAATGACTAGGTGGATAGAGAGAGGAGGCAGAGCAGGAATGACCAGGAGGATGGAGAGAGGAGGCAGAGCAGGAATTACCAGTAGGATGGAGAGAGGAAGCAGAGAAGGAATGACCAGGAGGATGGAGAGAGGAGGCGGAGCAGGAATGACCAGGAGGATGGAGAGAGGAGGCAGAGGCAGAGCAGGAATTACCAGTAGGATGGAGAGAGGAAGCAGAGAAGGAATGACCAGGAGGATGGAGAGAGGAGGCAGAGCAGGAATGACCAGGAGGATGGAGAGAGGAGGCGGAGCAGGAATGACCAGGAGGATGGAGAGAGGAGGCGGAGCAGGAATGACCAGGAGGATGGAGAGAGGAGGCAGAGGCAGAGCAGGAATTACCAGTAGGATGGAGAGAGGAAGCAGAGAAGGAATGACCAGGAGGATGGAGAGAGGAGGCAGAGCAGAACTGACCAGCAGCGGGCAGTTCTTCCACTGCTCATCCTCATAATTGTGACCTCCCAGAAAATCAGATCACATGGAAAAATAAATATATAATGTTACAGCAGCTCCCATCTAGGAAGAAATAATGAAATCCTGGGTTGAAGTGAATGTAATGACATAACTCTGTCTGTCTCTCTGTTTGTTATATTGAACATCAGATAAAACTTAATTTGATAAGAACAAAATTCTGGTCCCATCACAACTATCATGTAATAACCCTCAGTGACCACCAGGTGGTGCCAAACTCCACCACCTGCTCAGATTGTACTGTACAGATTGTACACTAGATGGCGCTTTACAGTGACATCAGATGCTTTGTACTTCATATAACAAAAATCTCTTGTCTAGGTAATTGCTTTTGTGCAGCTCTGACCTGAGAACCCATCTGTGTGTGTGTATACTGTCTCTCTCTCTCTCTCTCTCTCTCTTTTCTCTCTCTCTCTCTCTCTCGCATCTCACAAAAGTAAGTACACCCCTCAGTCACATTTGTGTAAATCTTTTCATGTGACAACACTCAAACACTGAAGAAATGACACTTTGCTACAATGTAAAGTAGTGAGTGTACAGCTTGTATAACGGTGTAAATTTCCTCTCCCCTCAAAATAACTCAACACACAGCCATTAATGTCTAAACCGCTGGCAACAAAAGTCAGTACACCCCTAAGTGAAAATGTCCAAATTGGGCCCAAAGTGTCAATATTTTGTGTGGCCGCCATTATTTTCCAGCACTGCCTTATCCCTCTTGGGCATGGAGGTCACCAGAGCTTCACAGGTTGCCACTGGAGTCCTCTTCCCCTCCTCCATGATGACATCACGGAGCTGGTGGATGTTGGAGACCTTGCGCTCCTCCACCTTCCGTTTGAGGAGCCCCCACAGATGATCAATAGGGTTTAGGTCTGGAGACATGCTTGGCCAGTCCATCACCTTTACCCTCAGCTTCTTTAGCAAGACAGTGCTGGTCTTGGAGGTGTGTTTGGGGTGGTTATCATGTTGGAATACTACCCTGCGGTCTAGTCTCTGAAGGGAGGGGATCATGCTCTGCTTCAGTATGTCACAGTACATGTTGGCATTCATGGTTCCCTCAATGATCTGTAGCTCCCCAGTGCCGGCAGCACTCATACGTCACCCCGCCTCACGAGGAGCGCGGCGGGGTGACGAGGAGCGTGGCGGGGTGACGAGGAGCGCGGCGGGGTGATAGGGAGCACGGCGGGGTGATGAGGAGCGCGGTGGGGTGACGAGGAGCGCGGTGGGGTGACGAGGAGCGCGGCGGGGTGACGGGGAGCGCGGCGCGTTGACGGGGAGCGCGGCGCGGTGACGAGGAGCGAGGCGGGGTGACGAGGAGCGCGGCGGGGTGACGAGGAGCGCGGTGGGGTGACGAGGAGCGCGGTGCTCACAGCTGGTCTTTTGTATTTCGGAGAAATGAAATAAATCACAGAATTGTCTGCAGCCGCCTGTCTTGGATTCCTTTATAGAAATATAAAATCACATAATAATCATAACCCCCAACATTGGTGTCAGTGGATGTTGGGGGTCCTCCATATAAACTGGCAGTGAAATGTACAGCCTGCAGGCCGCATGTTGGGCAGCAGGGGGGGGTAGAGAGTGATGGGAACAATGTAACTGATAATAGTGCAGTGCTGGAAGTGATCATCTCACAGCACAGCTGAGGATTGTGGGTGATTTTTTTTTTTAAATGGAACCCTCCCCCCCTCTGGTGTCACATTTGACACCTTTCAGGGGGGAGGGGGGAGCAGATACCTGTGTAATCCAGTTATTTGCTCCCACTTCCTGTCATAGATCACCGCGGTGATTGTGGTGACCTACGCCACGTCCGTCGCCTACTCTGTTCTCTGCCGCTGTCTTCTGGGAAACACACAGGTCCCAGAAGACAGCAGGGACCAGTGAGGACGCGCAGCACGACTCGCGCATGCGCAGTAGGGAACCAGGAAGGGAAGCCGCAAGGCATATCACTTCCTGATTCCCTTAGTGAAGATGGCGACGGCAGCACCCGAGAGCCGAGGAACAGATCGGCTTCGGTTGCCGACACCGCGGGCGCCCTGGACAGGTAAGTCTCCTCCAGTATTTGTAGCTGATGACTTTAAAAAATTTTTTTCAGTGGACCTCCCCTTTAATGACAGTTCAGTTTGTGGGCGGAGCTTTCCGGGTCGGCCCCCTTCCAAGCAGTACTGAATGTGCGCAGACGTGGGGCGGGGCGATTGATTCTCAGTGGGCACCAAACACATTGATCTCCAACGCCGAACGCTCTGGTGCAGCCCCCTTTTCTTGTACATAGGACCGCCCACTGAGATCAAAATGTTCTTTTTTGTTTAATTAAAATAAACATTTTATACTTACCCACTCTGTACAATGATATTACACAGAGCGCCCAGATCCTCCTCTTCTGGGGTGCCCCACTAGCACTCTAGGCTCCTCCTCTAATGCGTATGCCCCCAAATCAAGCCGCATGCATGAGTGGGCTCACTCCCAGGCTGGGCTGTGCGCATCCATAGACACACACAGAGAGCCTTGACCCCGCCCTCACACACTCTTTACAGGACTTGATTGGCTGAAGCCATTGGCTCCTCCTCCTGGCTGTCCTGTGTGAAGAAAGAGAAGGGAGACTCTGCAGAGGGGCACAGCGCTGGGGGAGGGGGAGGGGAGGGGGAAACACAAATACTGGGACTTTTTTTTTCCACAATGAAATTTTTTTTACAACCACTTTAAGCAAAAAATACATTCAGAGCTGGTGGGGGCGGGGCTTGTGAGGTTTTCCTTTATAAATTGGCCTCTTTGCCTAAAACTTTATCCGTACTCTTCACCTCTTTTGTACGACTCTCCTCTCCTCTCCTCTTCTCCAATATTCTCCTCTCCTCTTCTCCAATATTCTCCTCTCCTCTTCTTCAATATTTTCCTCTCCTCGTCTCCAATATTCTCCTCTCCTTCAATATTCTCCTCTCCTCTTCAGTATATTCTCCTCTCCTCTTCTCCATTATTCTCCTCTCCTCTTCTCCAATATTCTCTTCTCCTCTTCAGTATATTCTCCTCTCCTCTTCTCCAATATTCTCCTCTCCTCTTCTTCAATATTTTCCTCTCCTCGTCTCCAATATTCTCCTCTCCTTCAATATTCTCCTCTCCTCTTCAGTATATTCTCCTCTCCTCTTCAGTATATTCTCCTCTCCTCTTCTCCAATATTCTCCTCTCCTCTTCTCCAATATTCTCCTCTCCTCTTCTCCAATATTCTCCTCTCCTCTTCTTCAATATTTTCCTCTCCTCTTCTCCAATATTCTCCTCTCCTCTTCTTCAATATTTTCCTCTCCTCGTCTCCAATATTCTCCTCTCCTTCAATATTCTCCTCTCCTCTTCAGTATATTCTCCTCTCCTCTTCTCCATTATTCTCCTCTCCTCTTCTCCAATATTCTCTTCTCCTCTTCAGTATATTCTCCTCTCCTCTTCTTCAATATTCTCCTCTCCTCGTCTCCAATATTCTCCTCTCCTCTCCTCTTCTCCAATATTCTCCTCTCCTTCAATATTCTCCTCTCCTCTTCAGTATATTCTCCTCTCCTCTTCTCCATTATTCTCCTCTCCTCTTCTCCAATATTCTCCTCTCCTCTTCTCCAATATTCTCTTCTCCTCTTCAGTATATTCTCCTCTCCTCTTCTTCAATATTCTCCTCTCCTCTTCTTCAATATTCTCCTCTCCTCTCCTCTCCTGCAATATTCTCCTCTCCTTCAATATTCTCCTCTCCTCGTCTCCAATATTCTCCTCTCCTCTCCACTTCTCCAATATTCTCCTCTCCTCTTCTCCAATATTCTCCTCTCCTCTTCTTCAATATTTTCCTCTCCTCGTCTCCAATATTCTCCTCTCCTCTCCTTCAATATTCTCCTCTCCTCTTCAGTATATTCTCCTCTCCTCTTCTCCATTATTCTCCTCTTCTCCAATATTCTCCTCTCCTCTTCTCCAATATTCTCTTCTCCTCTTCAGTATATTCTCCTCTCCTCTTCTTCAATATTCTCCTCTCCTCTTCTTCAATATTCTCCTCTCCTCGTCTCCAATATTCTCCTCTCCTCTCCCCTTCTCCAATATTCTCCTCTCCTTCAATATTCTCCTCTCCTTTTCTCCATTATTCTCCTCTCCTCTTCTCCAATATTCTCCTCTCCTCTTCTCCAATATTCTCTTCTCCTCTTCAGTATATTCTCCTCTCCTTTTCTTCAATATTCTCCTCTCCTCTTCTTCAATATTCTCCTCTCCTCTCCTCTCCTGCAATATTCTCCTCTCCTTCAATATTCTCCTCTCCTCTTCAGTATATTCTCCTCTCCTCTCCTTCAATATTCTCCTCTCCTCTTCTCCAATATTCTCCTCTCCTCTTCTCCAATATTCTCCTCTCCTCTTCTTCAATATTTTCCTCTCCTCGTCTCCAATATTCTCCTCTCCTTCAATATTCTCTTCTCCTCTTCAGTATATTCTCCTCTCCTCTTCTTCAATATTCTCCTCTCCTCGTCTCCAATATTCTCCTCTCCTCTCCTCTTCTTCAATATTTTCCTCTCCTCGTCTCCAATATTCTCCTCTCCTTCAATATTCTCTTCTCCTCTTCAGTATATTCTCCTCTCCTCTTCTTCAATATTCTCCTCTCCTCGTCTCCAATATTCTCCTCTCCTCTCCTCTTCTCCAATATTCTCCTCTCCTTCAATATTCTCCTCTCCTCTTCAGTATATTCTCCTCTCCTCTTCTCCAATATTCTCCTCTCCTCTTCTTCAATATTCTCCTCTCCTCTTCTTCAATATTCTCCTCTCCTCGTCTCCAATATTCTCCTCTCCTCTTCTCCAATATTCTCCTCTCCTTCAATATTCTCCTCTCCTCTTCAGTATATTCTCCTCTCCTCTTCTCCATTATTCTCCTCTCCTCTTCTCCAATATTCTCCTCTCCTCTTCTTCAATATTCTCCTCTCCTCTCCTCTCCTGCAATCTTCTCCTCTCCTTCAATATTCTCCTCTCCTCGTCTCCAATATTCTCCTCTCCTCTTCTCCAATATTCTCTTCTCCTCTTCAGTATATTCTCCTCTCCTCTTCTCCATTATTCTCCTCTCCTCTTCTTCAATATTCTCCTCTCCTCTTCTTCAATATTCTCCTCTCCTCGTCTCCAATATTCTCCTCTCCTCTCCTCTTCTCCAATATTCTCCTCTCCTTCAATATTCTCCTCTCCTCTTCAGTATATTCTCCTCTCCTCTTCTCCATTATTCTCCTCTCCTCTTCTCCAATATTCTCCTCTCCTCTTCTCCAACATTCTCTTCTCCTCTTCAGTATATTCTCCTCTCCTCTTCTTCAATATTCTCCTCTCCTCTTCTTCAATATTCTCCTCTCCTCTCCTCTCCTGCAATATTCTCCTCTCCTCGTCTCCAATATTCTCCTCTCCTCTTCTCCAATATTCTCTTCTCCTTCAATATTCTCCTCTCCTCTTCTCCAATATTCTCCTCTCCTCTTCTCCAATATTCTCCTCTCCTCTTCTCCAATATTCTCTTCTCCTTCAATATTCTCCTCTTCTCCAATATTCTCCTCTCCTCTTCTCCAATATTCTCTTCTCCTCTTCAGTATATTCTCCTCTCCTCTTCTTCAATATTCTCCTCTCCTCTTCTTCAATATTCTCCTCTCCTCTCCTGCAATATTCTCCTCTCCTTCAATATTCTCCTCTCCTCGTCTCCAATATTCTCTTCTCCTCTTCAGTATATTCTCCTCTCCTCTTCTCCATTATTCTCCTCTCCTCTTCTCCAATATTCTCCTCTCCTCTTCTCCAATATTCTCTTCTCCTCTTCAGTATATTCTCCTCTCCTCTCCTTCAATATTCTCCTCTCCTCTTCTCCAATATTCTCCTCTCCTCTTCTCCAATATTCTCTTCTCCTCTTCAGTATATTCTCCTCTCCTCTTCTTCAATATTCTCCTCTCCTCTTCTTCAATATTCTCCTCTCCTCTCCTCTCCTGCAATATTCTCCTCTCCTTCAATATTCTCCTCTCCTCTTCAGTATATTCTCCTCTCCTCTCCTTCAATATTCTCCTCTCCTCTTCTCCAATATTCTCCTCTCCTCTTCTCCAATATTCTCTTCTCCTCTTCAGTATATTCTCCCCTCCTCTTCTTCAATATTCTCCTCTCCTCTTCTTCAATATTCTCCTCTCCTCTTCTCCAATATTCTCCTCTCCTCTTCTTCAATATTCTCCTCTCCTCTTCTCCATTATTCTCCTCTCCTCTTCTCCAATATTCTCCTCTCCTCTTCTCCAATTTTTTCCTCTCCTCTTCTCCAATATTCTCCTCTCCTCTTCAGTATATTCTCCTCTCCTCTTCTTCAATATTCTGCTCTCCTCTTCAGTATATTCTCCTCTCCTCTTCTCCAATATTCTCCTCTCCTCTTCAGTATATTCTCCTCTCCTCTTCTTCAATATTCTCCTCTCCTCTTCTCCTCTCCTCTCCTTCAATATTCTCCTCTCCTTCAATATTCTCCTCTCCTCTTCAGTATATTCTCCTCTCCTCTCCTTCAATATTCTCCTCTCCTCTTCAGTATATTCTCCTCTCCGCTTCTTCAATATTCTCCTCTCCTCTTCTCCTCTCCTCTCCTTCAATATTCTCATCTCCTTCAATATTCTCCTCTCCTCTTCAGTATATTCTCCTCTCCTCTTCTCCAATATTCTCCTCTCCTCTTCAGTATATTCTCCTCTCCTCTTCTTCAATATTCTCCTCTCCTCTTCTCCTCTCCTCTCCTTCAATATTCTATTCTCCTTCAATATTCTCCTCTCCTCTTCAGTATATTCTCCTCTCCTCTCCTTCAATATTCTCCTCTCCTCTTCAGTATATTCTCCTCTCCGCTTCTTCAATATTCTCCTCTCCTCTTCTCCTCTCCTCTCCTTCAATATTCTCATCTCCTTCAATATTCTCCTCTCCTCTTCAGTATATTCTCCTCTCCTCTTCTTCAATATTCTCCTCTCCTCTCCTTCAATATTCTCCTCTCCTCTCCTCTTCTCCAATATTCTCCTCTCCTCTTCTCCAATATTCTCCTCTCCTTCAATATTCTCCTCTCCTCTTCAGTATATTCTCCTCTCCTCTTCTCAAAAATATTCTCCTCTCCTCTTCTCCAATATTCTCCTCTCCTCTTCTCCAATATTCTCCTCTCCTCTCCTTCAATATTCTCCTCTCCTCTTCAGTATATTCTCCTCTCCTCTTCTCCATTATTCTCCTCTCCTCTTCTCCAATATTCTCCTCTCCTCTTCTCCAATATTCTCCTCTCCTCTTCTTCAATATTCTCCTCTCCTCTTCTTCAATATTCTCCTCTCCTCGTCTCCAATATTCTCCTCTCCTCTCCTCTTCTCCAATATTCTCCTCTCCTTCAATATTCTCCTCTCCTCTTCAGTATATTCTCCTCTCCTCTTCTCCATTATTCTCCTCTCCTCTTCTCCAATATTCTCCTCTCCTCTTCTTCAATATTCTCCTCTCCTCTTCTTCAATATTCTCCTCTCCTCGTCTCCAATATTCTCCTCTCCTCTCCTCTTCTCCAATATTCTCCTCTCCTTCAATATTCTCCTCTCCTCTTCAGTATATTCTCCTCTCCTCGTCTCCAATATTCTCCTCTCCTCTTCTCCAATATTCTCTTCTCCTCTTCAGTATATTCTCCTCTCCTCTTCTCCATTATTCTCCTCTCCTCTTCTTCAATATTCTCCTCTCCTCTTCTTCAATATTCTCCTCTCCTCGTCTCCAATATTCTCCTCTCCTCTCCTCTTCTCCAATATTCTCCTCTCCTTCAATATTCTCCTCTCCTCTTCAGTATATTCTCCTCTCCTCTTCTTCAATATTCTCCTCTCCTCTTCTCCAATATTCTCCTCTCCTCTTCTCCAATATTCTCTTCTCCTCTTCAGTATATTCTCCTCTCCTTTTCTTCAATATTCTCCTCTCCTCTTCTTCAATATTCTCCTCTCCTCTCCTCTCCTGCAATATTCTCCTCTCCTTCAATATTCTCCTCTCCTCTTCAGTATATTCTCCTCTCCTCTCCTTCAATATTCTCCTCTCCTCTTCTCCAATATTCTCCTCTCCTCTTCTCCAATATTCTCCTCTCCTCTTCTTCAATATTTTCCTCTCCTCGTCTCCAATATTCTCCTCTCCTTCAATATTCTCTTCTCCTCTTCAGTATATTCTCCTCTCCTCTTCTTCAATATTCTCCTCTCCTCGTCTCCAATATTCTCCTCTCCTCTCCTCTTCTCCAATATTCTCCTCTCCTTCAATATTCTCCTCTCCTCTTCAGTATATTCTCCTCTCCTCTTCTCCATTATTCTCCTCTCCTCTTCTCCAATATTCTCCTCTCCTCTTCTCCAATATTCTCCTCTCCTCTTCTTCAATATTCTCCTCTCCTCTTCTTCAATATTCTCCTCTCCTCGTCTCCAATATTCTCCTCTCCTCTCCTCTTCTCCAATATTCTCCTCTCCTTCAATATTCTCCTCTCCTCTTCAGTATATTCTCCTCTCCTCTTCTCCATTATTCTCCTCTCCTCTTCTTCAATATTCTCCTCTCCTCTCCTCTCCTGCAATCTTCTCCTCTCCTTCAATATTCTCCTCTCCTCGTCTCCAATATTCTCCTCTCCTCTTCTCCAATATTCTCTTCTCCTCTTCAGTATATTCTCCTCTCCTCTTCTACATTATTCTCCTCTCCTCTTCTTCAATATTCTCCTCTCCTCTTCTCCAATATTCTCTTCTCCTCTTCAGTATATTCTCCTCTCCTCTCCTTCAATATTCTCCTCTACTCTTCTCCAATATTCTCCTCTCCTCTTCTCCAATATTCTCTTCTCCTCTTCAGTATATTCTCCTCTCCTCTTCTACATTATTCTCCTCTCCTCTTCTTCAATATTCTCCTCTCCTCTTCTTCAATATTCTCCTCTCCTCGTCTCCAATATTCTCCTCTCCTCTCCTCTTCTCCAATATTCTCCTCTCCTTCAATATTCTCCTCTCCTCTTCAGTATATTCTCCTCTCCTCTTCTCCATTATTCTCCTCTCCTCTTCTTCAATATTCTCCTCTCCTCTCCTCTCCTGCAATCTTCTCCTCTCCTTCAATATTCTCCTCTCCTCGTCTCCAATATTCTCCTCTCCTCTTCTCCAATATTCTCTTCTCCTCTTCAGTATATTCTCCTCTCCTCTTCTACATTATTCTCCTCTCCTCTTCTTCAATATTCTCCTCTCCTCTTCTTCAATATTCTCCTCTCCTCGTCTCCAATATTCTCCTCTCCTCTCCTCTTCTCCAATATTCTCCTCTCCTTCAATATTCTCCTCTCCTCTTCAGTATATTATCCTCTCCTCTTCTCTATTATTCTCCTCTCCTCTTCTCCAATATTCTCCTCTCCTCTTCTCCAATATTCTCTTCTCCTCTTCAGTATATTATCCTCTCCTCTTCTTCAATATTCTCCTCTCCTCTTCTTCAATATTCTCCTCTCCTCTCTTCTCCTGCAATATTCTCCTCTCCTCGTCTCCAATATTCTCCTCTCCTCTTCTCCAATATTCTCTTCTCCTTCAATATTCTCCTCTCCTCTTCTCCAATATTCTCCTCTCCTCTTCTCCAATATTCTCCTCTCCTCTTCTCCAATATTCTCTTCTCCTTCAATATTCTCCTCTCCTCTTCTCCAATATTCTCCTCTCCTCTTCTCCAATATTCTCTTCTCCTCTTCAGTATATTCTCCTCTCCTCTTCTTCAATATTCTCCTCTCCTTTTCTTCAATATTCTCCTCTCCTCTCCTCTCCTGCAATATTCTCCTCTCCTTCAATATTCTCCTCTCCTCGTCTCCAATATTCTCCTCTCCTCTTCTCCAATATTCTCTTCTCCTCTTCAGTATATTCTCCTCTCCTCTTCTCCATTATTCTCCTCTCCTCTTCTCCAATATTCTCCTCTCCTCTTCTCCAATATTCTCTTCTCCTCTTCAGTATATTCTCCTCTCCTTCAATATTCTCCTCTCCTCTTCTCCAATATTCTCCTCTCCTCTTCTCCAATATTCTCTTCTCCTCTTCAGTATATTCTCCTCTCCTCTTCTTCAATATTCTCCTCTCCTCTTCTTCAATATTCTCCTCTCCTCTCCTCTCCTGCAATATTCTCCTCTCCTTCAATATTCTCCTCTCCTCTTCAGTATATTCTCCTCTCCTCTCCTTCAATATTCTCCTCTCCTCTTCTCCAATATTCTCCTCTCCTCTTCTCCAATATTCTCTTCTCCTCTTCAGTATATTCTCCCCTCCTCTTCTTCAATATTCTCCTCTCCTCTTCTTCAATATTCTCCTCTTCTCCAATATTCTCCTCTCCTCTTCTTCAATATTCTCCTCTCCTCTTCTCCATTATTCTCCTCTCCTCTTCTCCAATATTCTCCTCTCCTCTTCTCCAATTTTTTCCTCTCCTCTTCTCCAATATTCTCCTCTCCTCTTCAGTATATTCTCCTCTCCTCTTCTTCAATATTCTGCTCTCCTCTTCAGTATATTCTCCTCTCCTCTCCTTCAATATTCTCCTCTCCTCTTCTCCAATATTCTCCTCTCCACTTCTTCAATATTCTCCTCTCCTCTTCAGTATATTCTCCTCTCCTCTTCTCCAATATTCTCCTCTCCTCTTCAGTATATTCTCCTCTCCTCTTCTTCAATATTCTCCTCTCCTCTTCTCCTCTCCTCTCCTTCAATATTCTCCTCTCCTTCAATATTCTCCTCTCCTCTTCAGTATATTCTCCTCTCCTCTCCTTCAATATTCTCCTCTCCTCTTCAGTATATTCTCCTCTCCGCTTCTTCAATATTCTCCTCTCCTCTTCTCCTCTCCTCTCCTTCAATATTCTCATCTCCTTCAATATTCTCCTCTCCTCTTCAGTATATTCTCCTCTCCTCTTCTTCAATATTCTCCTCTCCTCTCCTTCAATATTCTCCTCTCCTCTCCTCTTCTCCAATATTCTCCTCTCCTCTTCTCCAATATTCTCCTCTCCTTCAATATTCTCCTCTCCTCTTCAGTATATTCTCCTCTCCTCTTCTCAAAAATATTCTCCTCTCCTCTTCTCCAATATTCTCCTCTCCTCTTCTCCAATATTCTCCTCTCCTCTCCTTCAATATTCTCCTCTCCTCTTCAGTATATTCTCCTCTCCTCTTCTCCATTATTCTCCTCTCCTCTTCTCCAATATTCTCCTCTCCTCTTCTCCAATATTCTCCTCTCCTCTTCTTCAATATTCTCCTCTCCTCTTCTTCAATATTCTCCTCTCCTCGTCTCCAATATTCTCCTCTCCTCTCCTCTTCTCCAATATTCTCCTCTCCTTCAATATTCTCCTCTCCTCTTCAGTATATTCTCCTCTCCTCTTCTCCATTATTCTCCTCTCCTCTTCTCCAATATTCTCCTCTCCTCTTCTTCAATATTCTCCTCTCCTCTTCTTCAATATTCTCCTCTCCTCGTCTCCAATATTCTCCTCTCCTCTCCTCTTCTCCAATATTCTCCTCTCCTCTTCAGTATATTCTCCTCTCCTCGTCTCCAATATTCTCTTCTCCTCTTCAGTATATTCTCCTCTCCTCTTCTCCATTATTCTCCTCTCCTCTTCTTCAATATTCTCCTGTCCTCTTCTTCAATATTCTCCTCTCCTCGTCTCCAATATTCTCCTCTCCTCTCCTCTTCTCCAATATTCTCCTCTCCTTCAATATTCTCCTCTCCTCTTCAGTATATTCTCCTCTCCTCTTCTCCATTATTCTCCTCTCCTCTTCTCCAATATTCTCCTCTCCTCTTCTCCAATATTCTCTTCTCCTCTTCAGTATATTCTCCTCTCCTCTTCTTCAATATTCTCCTCTCCTCTTCTTCAATATTCTCCTCTCCTCTCCTGCAATATTCTCCTCTCCTTCAATATTCTCCTCTCCTCTTCTCCAATATTCTCTTCTCCTCTTCAGTATATTCTCCTCTCCTCTTCTCCATTATTCTCCTCTCCTCTTCTCCAATATTCTCCTCTCCTCTTCTCCAATATTCTCTTCTCCTCTTCAGTATATTCTCCTCTCCTCTCCTTCAATATTCTCCTCTCCTCTTCTCCAATATTCTCCTCTCCTCTTCTCCAATATTCTCTTCTCCTTCAATATTCTCCTCTCCTCTTCTCCAATATTCTCCTCTCCTCTTCTCCAATATTCTCTTCTCCTCTTCAGTATATTCTCCTCTCCTCTTCTTCAATATTCTCCTCTCCTCTTCTTCAATATTCTCCTCTCCTCTTCACCAATATTCTCCTCTCCTCTTCTTCAATATTCTCCTCTCCTCTTCTCCATTATTCTCCTCTCCTCTTCTCCAATATTCTCCTCTCCTCTTCTCCAATTTTCTCCTCTCCTCTTCTCCAATATTCTCCTCTCCTCTTCAGTATATTCTCCTCTCCTCTTCTCCAATATTCTCCTCTCCTCTTCAGTATATTCTCCTCTCCTCTCCTTCAATATTCCCCTCTCCTCTTCTCCAATATTCTCCTCTCCGCTTCTTCAATATTCTCCTCTCCTCTTCAGTATATTCTCCTCTCCTCTTCTCCAATATTCTCCTCTCCTCTTCAGTATATTCTCCTCTCCTCTTCTTCAATATTCTCCTCTCCTCTCCTTCAATATTCTCCTCTCCTTCAATATTCTCCTCTCCTCTTCAGTATATTCTCCTCTCCTCTCCTTCAATATTCTCCTCTCCTCTTCAGTATATTCTCCTCTCCGCTTCTTCAATATTCTCCTCTCCTCTTCTCCTCTCCTGTCCTTCAATATTCTCATCTCCTTCAATATTCTCCTCTCCTCTTCAGTATATTCTCCTCTCCTCTTCTTCAATATTCTCCTCTCCTCTCCTTCAATATTCTCCTCTCCTCTCCTCTTCTCCAATATTCTCCTCTCCTCTTCTCCAATATTCTCCTCTCCTTCAATATTCTCCTCTCCTCTTCAGTATATTCTCCTCTCCTCTTCTCCAATATTCTCCTCTCCTCTTCTCCAATATTCTCCTCTCCTCTTCTCCAATATTCTCCTCTCCTCTCCTTCAATATTCTCCTCTCCTCTTCAGTATATTCTCCTCTCCTCTTCTCCATTATTCTCCTCTCCTCTTCTCCAATATTCTCCTCTCCTCTTCTCCAATTTTCTCCTCTCCTCTTCTCCAATATTCTCCTCTCCTCTTCAGTATATTCTCCTCTCCTCTTCTTCAATATTCTCCTCTCCTCTTCAGTATATTCTCCTCTCCTCTCCTTCAATATTCTCCTCTCCTCTTCTCCAATATTCTCCTCTCCGCTTCTTCAATATTCTCCTCTCCTCTTCAGTATATTCTCCTCTCCTCTTCTCCAATATTCTCCTCTCCTCTTCAGTATATTCTCCTCTCCTCTTCTTCAATATTCTCCTCTCCTCTTCTCCTCTCCTCTCCTTCAATATTCTCCTCTCCTTCAATATTCTCCTCTCCTCTTCAGTATATTCTCCTCTCCTCTCCTTCAATATTCTCCTCTCCTCTCCTTCAATATTCTCCTCTCCTCTTCTCCAATATTCTCCTCTCCTCTTCTCCAATATTCTCTTCTCCTCTTCAGTATATTCTCCTCTCCTCTTCTCCAATATTCTCCTCTCCTCTTCTCCAATATTCTCTTCTCCTCTTCAGTATATTCTCCTCTCCTCTTCTCCAATATTCTCCTCTCCTCTTCTTCAATATTCTCCTCTCCTCTCCTCTCCTGCAATATTCTCCTCTTCTTCAATATTCTCCTCTCCTCTTCTCCAATATTCTCTTCTCCTCTTCAGTATATTCTCCTCTCCTCTTCTCCAATATTCTCCTCTCCTCTTCTCCAATATTCTCTTCTCCTCTTCAGTATATTCTCCTCTCCTCTTCTTCAATATTCTCCTCTCCTCTCCTTCAATATTCTCCTCTCCTCTCCTCTTCTCCAATATTCTCCTCTCCTCTTCTCCAATTTTCTCCTCTCCTCTTCTCCAATATTCTCCTCTCCTCTTCAGTATATTCTCCTCTCCTCTTCTTCAATATTCTCCTCTCCTCTTCTCCTCTCCTCTCCTTCAATATTCTCCTCTCCTTCAATATTCTCCTCTCCTCTTCAGTATATTATCCTCTCCTTCAATATTCTCCTCTCCTCTTCTCCAATATTCTCCTCTCCTCTCCTTCAATATTCTCCTCTCCTTCAATATTCTCCTCTCCTCTTCAGTATATTCTCCTCTCCTCTCCTTCAATATTCTCCTCTCCTCTTCTCCAATATTCTCCTCTCCTCTTCTCCAATATTCTCTTCTCCTCTTCAGTATATTCTCCTCTCCTCTTCTTCAATATTCTCCTCTCCTCTCCTTCAATATTCTCCTCTCCTCGTCTCCAATATTCTCCTCTCCTTCAATATTCTCCTCTCCTCTTCAGTATATTCTCCTCTCCTCTTCTCCAATATTCTCCTCTCCTCTTCTCCAATATTCTCCTCTCCTCTTCTTCAATATTCTCCTCTCCTCTTCTCCATTATTCTCCTCTCCTCTTCTCCAATATTCTCCTCTCCTCTTCTCCAATATTCTCCTCTCCTCTTCAGTATATTCTCCTCTCCTCTTCTCCAATATTCTCCTCTCCTCTTCAGTATATTCTCCTCTCCTCTGCTTCAATATTCTCCTCTCCTTCAATATTCTCCTCTCCTCTTCAGTATATTCTCCTCTCCTTCAATATTCTCCTCTCCTCTTCTCCTCTCCTCTCCTTCAATATTCTCCTCTCCTCTTCAGTATATTCTCCTCTCCTTCAATATTCTCCTCTCCTCTTCTCCAATATTCTCCTCTCCTCTTCTCCAATATTCTCCTCTCCTCTCCTTCAATATTCTCCTCTCCTCTTCAGTATATTCTCCTCTCCTTCAATATTCTCCTCTCCTCTTCTCCAATATTCTCCTCTCCTCTTCTCCAATATTCTCTTCTCCTCTTCAGTATATTCTCCTCTCCTCTTCTCCAATATTCTCCTCTCCTCTTCTTCAATATTCTCCTCTCCTCTTCTTCAATATTCTCCTCTCCTCGTCTCCAATATTCTCCTCTCCTCTTCTTTCTTCTCTCTTCTGGAGTTGGGTGAATAGTTTGAGCCGAGGAAAAGTTTGGCTGATGTCACCGAGCCAGCATGTACCCATCGGGGGCGTTACACGGGGGCGGGGCCGAGCAGGCAGATGGTGATTGGCCTTCGTCGCGGGCGGAACTTAAAAAATTATTATTTCTTTTTTTCAGGTCTGTCGGCGGCGTGAATAAGAAAAGATCTACATCAGGGACCTTTATTTATTTTTTAATAAAGGAATTATCAAAAACTGTCTCTGTGTTTTTATTTCTTTTTGGTGAATGTGTACAATGTACCCCAAACTCATTCACATGGGGGAGGGGGGGCTGGGGGCCCCCTTATTAAATGGGGCTTCCATAATCCGATAAGCAAGTTACACACACAGGCCGGATCCACTTCTTACCCATGGAAGAGTTTATTAGTCACTCAGAACATGAAGACTTGTTACATAGAGGAGTCCTCCTAATACAACAGGCTTCTGTCATTACCAGATCTATGCATCCATGCTGCTGCTGCTCCCCAGTCCCACACACACTCTCTTACTTCCTGGTACAGCCCCTCCCCCAGCATGCATCAGGAGAAAAGGGTCACACAGTGCTCCAGCACAAACATCACAAAAATAATAGTTCTTTCAAAAATGTTTTGCATTGATACATGTCCCCCAGGGCAGTACCCATCCCCCCCCCCCCCCCATACCCTTTTTCTGGCCAATTACTGGGATATAAATGGGCCCTTTTGATTTTTCAAGTTCGGTTCTCAGAGACTTCATTGGAGTTTGGGTCCCGAAATTTTGTGGTGTTCGAGAGTTCTGGCATTATCCGGGGTCTGTTCAGCCCATCTCTATTCTCCTCTCCTTCTTTTCAGTATATTCTCTTCTCCTCCTCTTCAGTATATTCTCTTCTCCTCCTCTCCTCTCTTCTTCTTCAGTATATTCTCTTCTCCTCCTCTTCAGTATATTCTCTTCTCCTATTCTCCTCTCCTTCTTTTCAGTATATTCTCTTCTCCTCCTCTTCAGTATATTCTCTTCTCCTCCTCTTCAGTATATTCTCTTCTCCTCCTCTTCAGTATATTCTCTTCTCCTCCTCTTCAGTATATTCTCTTCTCCTCCTCTTCAGTATATTCTCTTCTCCTATTCTCCTCTCCTTCTTTTCAGTATATTCTCTTCTCCTCCTCTTCAGTATATTCTCTTCTCCTCCTCTTCAGTATATTCTCTTCTCCTCCTCTTCAGTATATTCTCTTCTCCTATTCTCCTCTCCTTCTTTTCAGTATATTCTCTTCTCCTCCTCTTCAGTATATTCTCTTCTCCTCCTCTTCAGTATATTCTCTTCTCCTCCTCTTCAGTATATTCTCTTCTCCTCCTCTTCAGTATATTCTCCTCTCCTATTCTCCTCTCTTCTTCTTCAGTATATTCTCTTCTCCTCCTCTTCAGTATATTCTCTTCTCCTATTCTCCTCTCCTTCTTTTCAGTATATTCTCTTCTCCTCCTCTTCAGTATATTCTCTTCTCCTCCTCTTCAGTATATTCTCTTCTCCTCCTCTTCAGTATATTCTCCTCTCCTATTCTCCTCTCTTCTTCTTCAGTATATTCTCTTCTCCTCCTCTTCAGTATATTCTCTTCTCCTCCTCTTCAGTATATTCTCTTCTCCTATTCTCCTCTCCTTCTTTTCAGTATATTCTCTTCTCCTCTTCTTCAGTATATTCTCTTCTCCTCTTCTCCTCTCTTCTTCTTCAGTATATTCTCTTCTCCTCTTCTCCTCTCTTCTTCAGTATATTCTCTTCTCCTCCTCTTCAGTATATTCTCTTCTCCTATTCTCCTCTCCTTCTTTTCAGTATATTCTCTTCTCCTCCTCTTCAGTATATTCTCTTCTCCTATTCTCCTCTCCTTCTTTTCAGTATATTCTCTTCTCCTCCTCTTCAGTATATTCTCTTCTCCTCCTCTTCAGTATATTCTCTTCTCCTCCTCTTCAGTATATTCTCCTCTCCTATTCTCCTCTCTTCTTCTTCAGTATATTCTCTTCTCCTCCTCTTCAGTATATTCTCTTCTCCTATTCTCCTCTCCTTCTTTTCAGTATATTCTCTTCTCCTCTTCTTCAGTATATTCTCTTCTCCTCTTCTCCTCTCTTCTTCTTCAGTATATTCTCTTCTCCTCTTCTCCTCTCTTCTTCTTCAGTATATTCTCTTCTCCTCCTCTTCAGTATATTCTCTTCTCCTATTCTCCTCTCCTTCTTTTCAGTATATTCTCTTCTCCTCCTCTTCAGTATATTCTCTTCTCCTATTCTCCTCTCCTTCTTTTCAGTATATTCTCTTCTCCTCCTCTTCAGTATATTCTCTTCTCCTCCTCTTCAGTATATTCTCTTCTCCTCCTCTTCAGTATATTCTCCTCTCCTATTCTCCTCTCTTCTTCTTCAGTATATTCTCTTCTCCTCCTCTTCAGTATATTCTCTTCTCCTATTCTCCTCTCCTTCTTTTCAGTATATTCTCTTCTCCTCTTCTTCAGTATATTCTCTTCTCCTCTTCTCCTCTCTTCTTCTTCAGTATATTCTCTTCTCCTCTTCTCCTCTCTTCTTCTTCAGTATATTCTCTTCTCCTCCTCTTCAGTATATTCTCTTCTCCTATTCTCCTCTCCTTCTTTTCAGTATATTCTCTTCTCCTCCTCTTCAGTATATTCTCTTCTCCTATTCTCCTCTCCTTCTTTTCAGTATATTCTCTTCTCCTCCTCTTCAGTATATTCTCTTCTCCTCCTCTTCAGTATATTCTCTTCTCCTCCTCTTCAGTATATTCTCCTCTCCTATTCTCCTCTCTTCTTCTTCAGTATATTCTCTTCTCCTCCTCTTCAGTATATTCTCTTCTCCTATTCTCCTCTCCTTCTTTTCAGTATATTCTCTTCTCCTCTTCTTCAGTATATTCTCTTCTCCTCTTCTCCTCTCTTCTTCTTCAGTATATTCTCTTCTCCTCTTCTCCTCTCTTCTTCTTCAGTATATTCTCTTCTCCTCCTCTTCAGTATATTCTCTTCTCCTATTCTCCTCTCCTTCTTTTCAGTATATTCTCTTCTCCTCCTCTTCAGTATATTCTCTTCTCCTCCTCTTCAGTATATTCTCTTCTCCTCCTCTTCAGTATATTCTCCTCTCCTATTCTCCTCTCTTCTTCTTCAGTATATTCTCTTCTCCTCCTCTTCAGTATATTCTCTTCTCCTATTCTCCTCTCCTTCTTTTCAGTATATTCTCTTCTCCTCTTCTTCAGTATATTCTCTTCTCCTCTTCTCCTCTCTTCTTCTTCAGTATATTCTCTTCTCCTCTTCTCCTCTCTTCTTCTTCAGTATATTCTCTTCTCCTCCTCTTCAGTATATTCTCTTCTCCTATTCTCCTCTCCTTCTTTTCAGTATATTCTCTTCTCCTCCTCTTCAGTATATTCTCTTCTCCTATTCTCCTCTCCTTCTTTTCAGTACATTCTCTTCTCCTCTTCTTCAGTATATTCTCTTCTCCTCTTCTCCTCTCTTCTTCTTCAGTATATTCTCTTCTCCTCTTCTCCTCTCTTCTTCTTCAGTATATTCTCTTCTCCTCCTCTTCAGTATATTCTCTTCTCCTATTCTCCTCTCCTTCTTTTCAGTATATTCTCTTCTCCTCCTCTTCAGTATATTCTCTTCTCCTATTCTCCGCTCCTTTATTTCAGTATATTCTCTTCTCCTCCTCTTCAGTATATTCTCTTCTCCTCCTCTTCAGTATATTCTCTTCTCCTCCTCTTCAGTATATTCTCCTCTCCTATTCTCCTCTCTTCTTCTTCAGTATATTCTCTTCTCCTCCTCTTCAGTATATTCTCTTCTCCTATTCTCCTCTCCTTCTTTTCAGTATATTCTCTTCTCCTCTTCTTCAGTATATTCTCTTCTCCTCTTCTCCTCTCTTCTTCTTCAGTATATTCTCTTCTCCTCTTCACCTCTCTTCTTCTTCAGTATATTCTCTTCTCCTCCTCTTCAGTATATTCTCTTCTCCTATTCTCCTCTCCTTCTTTTCAGTATATTCTCTTCTCCTCCTCTTCAGTATATTCTCTTCTCCTATTCTCCTCTCCTTCTTTTCAGTATATTCTCTTCTCCTCCTCTTCAGTATATTCTCTTCTCCTATTCTCCTCTCCTTCTTTTCAGTATATTCTCTTCTCCTCTTCTTCAGTATATTCTCTTCTCCTCTTCTCCTCTCTTCTTCTTCAGTATATTCTCTTCTCCTCTTCTCCTCTCTTCTTCTTCAGTATATTCTCTTCTCCTCCTCTTCAGTATATTCTCTTCTCCTATTCTCCTCTCCTTCTTTTCAGTATATTCTCTTCTCCTCCTCTTCAGTATATTCTCTTCTCCTATTCTCCTCTCCTTCTTTTCAGTATATTCTCTTCTCCTCTTCTTCAGTATATTCTCTTCTCCTCTTCTCCTCTCTTCTTCTTCAGTATATTCTCTTCTCCTCTTCTCCTCTCTTCTTCTTCAGTATATTCTCTTCTCCTCCTCTTCAGTATATTCTCTTCTCCTATTCTCCTCTCCTTCTTTTCAGTATATTCTCTTCTCCTCCTCTTCAGTATATTCTCTTCTCCTATTCTCCTCTCCTTCTTTTCAGTATATTCTCTTCTCCTCCTCTTCAGTATATTCTCTTCTCCTCCTCTTCAGTATATTCTCTTCTCCTCCTCTTCAGTATATTCTCCTCTCCTATTCTCCTCTCTTCTTCTTCAGTATATTCTCTTCTCCTCCTCTTCAGTATATTCTCTTCTCCTATTCTCCTCTTATGCCCCGTATACACGGTTGGGAATCTTGACGGGAAAAAAGAGAGCCAGTTCTCTTTTTTTTGCCGGTCGTTTTTGGCAATTTTCCCGTCTGAAAAAATTAGATGGAGCATACACATGGTCCGCATTCCCGGCCAAAAGCTCTCATCGCAGTTTTTCCAACGGGAAAACCAATCACGTGTACAAGGCATTATATTCTCTTCTCCTCTTCTTCAGTGTATTCTCCTCTCCTATTCTCCTCTCCTTTTCTTCACATTGTCCTCCATGTCTCTCTTGGTGGTGTTTTGGGGGCCCCTCTATCTCATCACTTTTCTGCCCATACCTTAACAAACAGTTTCCCCCTCTGAACATGACGCCCCCGGAAGTTTTATATGGGGGTCTCACTCTCATTTATATGGGGGTCTCTCTCTCTTATATATGGGGGTCTCACTCTCATATATATGGGGGTCTCTCTCTCATATATATGGGGGTCTCTCTCTCATATATATGGGGGTCTCACTCTCATATATATGGGGGTCTCACTCTCATTTATATGGGGGTCTCACTCTCATATATATGGGGTCTCTCTCTCATATATATGGGGGTCCCACTCTCATATATATGGGGGTCTCACTCTCATATATATGGGGGTCTCACTCTCATATATATGGGGGTCTCTCTCTCATATATATGGGGGTCTCACTCTCATACATATGGGGGTCTCTCTCTCATATATATGGGGGTCTCACTCTCATATATATGGGGGTCTCACTCTCATATATATGGGGGTCTCACTCTCATTTATATGGGGGTCGGTCTTTGATCGGTTTTACCGCGTCTCTTTAATCTCTGTGACAAGGACATGGCGGTCACCCTGTAAAACATTCCGGAGGAATAATCGCTAAGCGCTGATGGCTCCCATTAACATGATCGCTATTACTCGCTGGTCGTGTCTCGTTAGACATAATGCTTTAATTACAGGTTTTATTCAGCTGTATTTCCAGGGATTAACGCCGCATTTTAGAACCATCACCCTGTTGTAATATTTACAGAGTCAGTAAAACATCGTCACAGCAGCTGGGCAGCAAAACTTCCATTAAATCAGAATATACAACCTCCTCCTCCACCCATGTGTGTGTGGGGGGGGGGGGGGGACGCTGTTCCTAAATCCGCCAGCAGAGGACGCCCCACTCCTCAAGACCATTAGGTTCATTTTCACAGCCAGCCACCAGAGGGCGGTGCAGACACATCAAATCTTTCCAGAGTAATATGGATACAATAGGAGGAGGAAGGAGCAATTGATACATTGTTATTATAGAGTGTCACTGAATGTTTATAGCAAAAGCCATTCCCTCATTATTATTGATGTTATTATTTAGTACGACGTTTCTGTTTATATTTTCTTCCTTTTTTTATTTCTTCTTCTTGTTCTTCTTAATATTATGATTAAAGTATGACATTTGTGTTTATATTATTATTGTTGTTGTTGTTATTATTATTATAGTTATTACATTTCATCTTTTTCTTCTTATTATTGATAATATTAATTTTGTTTATTTTATTCATTACAGGTTCTTATATAGTGCTGTTAATATACACAGTTACATAGATATTGTACAGTGACATCAGTCCCCGCCCCCAAGGAGCTTACAATCTAATGTCCCTAACTCACATCCATCCATCCATACACATACTGGGGCCAATATAGACAGGAGACAACTTACCTCCCAGCATGTCTTTGAAGTGTGGGAGGAAACCGGAGCACCCGGAAGAAACCCCCCCAGGCACAGGGAGGACATGCAAACTCCATGCAGATTGTGTTGTGGTTGGGATTTGAATCGACAACCCTGAGGGCTGCTGAGGGGAAGCGCTGACCACTTATTATTATTATTTTAGTATGACATTTCTGTATATATTATTATTATATATTTTTTTACATTCCTTCTTCTTTTCTTCTTCTATTATTATTATTATTATTATTATTATTATTATGACATGTCATCTTCTTCTTATTATTATTTTAGTATGAGATGTCTCTTTAAAGTATTGTTATTATTATGTTTTTAAGTTTGACATTTCTCTTTATATTATTATTATTGTTACATTTCTTCTTATTTTTCTTCTTTTATTATTGTTACTATTATTATTTATTACATTTCTCTTTATATTATTACTATTATTATTCCTATTCATCTTTTTCTTAATTATTATTATTATTATTATTGTTGATATTTATACTATTATTTAGTTTGACATTTTTGTTGAATATAATACAAAGGGGTTACAGAAAATGAATATACACTTGTAACCAGTAAATTAGCAACTTCAGGCAACCCTGTCCCTATAGTGGAAATCTATCTTCATATATACAACACATGAGAAACTAGGTGTAAGTCAACTGCCTCAAAGTGATCCCTCTCTGGCCAACTGCCTCAAAGTGATCCCTCTCTGGCCAACTGCCTCAAAGTGATCCCTCTCTGGCCAACTGCCTCAAAGTGATCCCTCTCTGGCCAACTGCATCAAAGTAATCCCTCTCTGGCCAACTGCATCAAAGTAATCCCTCTCTGGCCAACTGCCTCAAAGTGATCCCTCTCTGGCCAACTGCATCAAAGTAATCCCTCTCTGGCCAACTGCCTCAAAGTGATCCCTCTCTGGCCAACTGCCTCAAAGTGATCGCTCTCTGGCCAACTGCATCAAATTAATCCCTCTCTGGCCAACTGCATCAAAGTAATCCCTCTCTGGCCAACTGCCTCAAAGTGATCCCTCTCTGGCCAACTGCATCAAAGTAATCCCTCTCTGGCCAACTGCCTCAAAGTGATCCCTCTCTGGCCAACTGCATCAAAGTAATCCCTCTCTGGCCAACTGCCTCAAAGTGATCCCTCTCTGGCCAACTGCATCAAAGTAATCCCTCTCTGGCCAACTGCATCAAAGTGATCCCTCTCTGGCCAACTGCCTCAAAGTGAACCCTCTCTGGCCAACTGCATCAAAGTAATCCCTCTCTGGCCAACTGCCTCAAAGTGATCCCTCTCTGGCCAACTGCATCAAAGTAATCCCTCTCTGGCCAACTGCATCAAAGTAATCCCTCTCTGGCCAACTGCCTCAAAGTGATCCCTCTCTGGCCAACTGCATCAAAGTAATCCCTCTCTGGCCAACTGCCTCAAAGTGATCCCTCTCTGGCCAACTGCATCAAAGTAATCCCTCTCTGGCCAACTGCCTCAAAGTGATCCCTCTCTGGCCAACTGCATCAAAGTAATCCCTCTCTGGCCAACTGCATCAAAGTAATCCCTCTCTGGCCAACTGCCTCAAAGTGATCCCTCTCTGGCCAACTGCATCAAAGTAATCCCTCTCTGGCCAACTGCCTCAAAGTGATCCCTCTCTGGCCAACTGCCTCAAAGTGATCCCTCTCTGGCCAACTGCATCAAAGTAATCCCTCTCTGGCCAACTGCATCAAAGTAATCCCTCTCTGGCCAACTGCCTCAAAGTGATCCCTCTCTGGCCAACTGCATCAAAGTGATCCCTCTCTGGCCAACTGCCTCAAAGTGATCCCTCTCTGGCCAACTGCCTCAAAGTGATCCCTCTCTGGCCAACTGCATCAAAGTAATCCCTCTCTGGCCAACTGCATCAAAGTGATCCCTCTCTGGCCAACTGCATCAAAGTAATCCCTCTCTGGCCAACTGCATCAAAGTAATCCCTCTCTGGCCAACTGCCTCAAAGTGATCCCTCTCTGGCCAACTGCGTCAAAGTGATCCCTCTCTGGCCAACTGCCTCAAAGTGATCCCTCTCTGGCCAACTGCCTCAAAGTGATCCCTCTCTGGCCAACTGCCTCAAAGTGATCCCTCTCTGGCCAACTGCCTCAAAGTGATCCCTCTCTGGCCAACTGCCTCAAAGTGATCCCTCTCTGGCCAACTACCTCAAAGTGATCCCTCTCTGGCCAACTGCCTCAAAGTGATCCCTCTCTGGCCAACTGCCTCAAAGTGATCCCTCTCTGTCCAACTGCCTCAAAGTGATCCCTCTCTGGCCAACTGCATCAAAGTAATCCCTCTCTGGCCAACTGCCTCAAAGTGATCCCTCTCTGGCCAACTGCCTCAAAGTGATCCCTCTCTGGCCAACTGCATCAAAGTGATCCCTCTCTGACCAACTGCATCAAAGTGATCCCTCTCTGGCCAACTGCATCAAAGTGATCCCTCTCTCGCCAACTGCATCAAAGTGATCCCTCTCTGGCCAACTGCATCAAAGTGATCCCTCTCTGTCCAACTGCCTCAAAGTGATCCCTCTCTGGCCAACTGCCTCAAAGTGATCCCTCTCTGGCCAACTGCATCAAAGTAATCCCTTTCTGGCCAACTGCGTTAAAGTGATCCCTCTCTGGCCAACTGCATCAAAGTGATCCCTCTCTGGCCAACTGCATCAAAGTGATCCCTCTCTGGTCAACTGCATCAAAGTGATCCCTCTCTGGCCAACTGCGTGAAAGTGATCCTTCTCTGACCAACTGCGTGAAAGTGATCCCTCTCTGACCAACTGCGTAAAAGTGATCCCTCTCTGACCAACTGTCTCAAAGTGATCCCTCTCTGGCCAAATGCATTAAAGTGATCCCTCTCTGGCCAACTGCATCAAAGTAATCCCTTTCTGGCCAACTGCGTTAAAGTGATCCCTCTCTGGCCAACTGCATCAAAGTGATCCCTCTCTGGTCAACTGCATCAAAGTGATCCCTCTCTGGCCAACTGCCTCAAAGTGATCCCTCACTGGCCAACTGCGTTAAAGTGATCCCTCTCCGGCTAACTGCAACAAATTGATCCCTCTCTGGCCAACTGCATCAAAGTAATCCCTTTCTGGCCAACTGCATCAAAGTGATCCCTCTCTGGTCAACTGCGTCAAAGTGATCCCTCTCTGGCCAACTGCATCAAAGTGATCCCTCTCTGGCTAATTGCGTCAAGTGATCCCTCTCTGGCCAACTGCGTGAAAGTGATCCCTCTCTGACCAACTGCGTGAAAGTGATCCCTCTCTGACCAACTGCGTAAAAGTGATCCCTCTCTGACCAACTGTCTCAAAGTGATCCCTCTCTGGCCAAATGCATTAAAGTGATTGATGCAATTGGCCAGAGAGGGATCACTTTGATGCACTGCGAGATTATGTGCCGTCAGAGGGGGGCGGTGTTATCCAGTTCCATCAGCAGGTGGCCCTATCATTGCCTTTTATAACAGCTGTCATCGTGAAAAGACAGAAGTCACCGGGGGCCCCACATCGAGGCAGAGCTTTTTCGTGTCCATAGGTGCCGTGATTGAAGATGGACATCACGGGACGTTTTTTTTTTTTTTTTTATAAAAGAATTGCCAAAAACTGTCTTTTGTTGTTTTTTATTTTTGACACTTTTTTTGGTGAATGTACCCGATATCCATTCACATAGGGCGGGGGGGGGCGGGATCTGGGATCCCCCTTGTTAAGTCGAGGGTTGTAGGGATGAGGCCCTTGTCCCCATCAACATGGAGATAAGGGGGACCCCAATGCACCCTCCCCATGTTGAGGACAAGCGGCCTGGTATGGTTCAGGAGGGGGGGGCGCCCCCCAATATATTCAGTGATGTCACTGACCCCCCCAATATATCCCAGTTATGTCACCAACCCCCCCAATATATCCCAGTGATGTCACCAACCCCCCAATATAACCCAGTGATGTCTCCGACCCCCCAATATATCCCAGTGATTTCCCCCACCCCCCAATATATCCCAGTTATGTCTCCGACCCCCTAATAAATCCACTGATGTCACTGACCCCCCCAATATATCTCAGTTATGTAAACGACCCCCCAATATATCCCAGTGATGTCTCCGACCCCCAATAAATTCCAGTGATATCACCGACCCCCAATATATCCTAGCAATGTGACTAACACCCCTATATATCCCAGTGATGTCACCGACCCCCAAATATATCCCAGTGATGTCACCGACCCCCAATATATCCTAGCGATGTCACTGACCCCCCAATGAATCCCAGTGATGTCTCCGACCCCCCAATATATCCCAGTGATGTCACCAACCCCCCAATATATCCCAGTGATATCGCCAACCCCCCAATATATCCCTGTGATGTCGCCATCTCCCCAATATATCCCAGTGATGTCACCAACCCCCCAATATATCCCAGTGATGTCACTGACCCCCCAATGAATCCCAGTGATGTCGCCAACCCCCTAATTCATCCAAGTGATGTCACTGACCCCCCAATATATCCCAGTGATGTCACCCACACACCCCAATATTTCCCAGTGATATCACCAACCCCCCAAATATATCCCAGTGATATCGCCAACCCCCCAATATATCCCAGTGATGTCACCAACCCCCCAATTCATCCCAGTGATGTCACCAATACCCCCAGTATATCCCAGTGATGTCACCGACCCCCCAATATATCTCATTGATGTCATCGACCCCCCAATATATCCCAGTGATGTCACCCATCCCCCCAATATTTCCCAGTGATGTCACCAACCCCCCAATATATCCCTGTGATGTCACCAACCCCCCAATATATCCCAGTGATGTCACCAACACCCCAAAAAAATACCAGTGATGTCACCAACCCCCAAAAAATATCCCAGTGACCCCCCAATACATCCCAGTGATGTCACCAACACCCCAATATATCCCAGTGATGTCACTGACCCCCCAATGAATCCCAGTGATGTCGCCAACCCTCCAATTCATCCAAGTGATGTCACCAACCCCCCAATTCATCCCAGTGATGTCACTGACCCCCCAATATATCCCAGTGATGTCACTAACCCCCCAATATATCCATGTGATATCGCCAACCCCCCAATATATCCCTGTGATGTCGCCATCTCCCCAATATATCCCAGTGATGTCACCATCTCCCCAATATATCCCAGTGATGTCACCAACCCCTTTTGATGAAAGAACACAACAACTCCTGCGCACAAGTGGATCATCCAGCAGTCAATCTTGCACGATGGTAGCACCGGCTTTGCAGCCCTTCATGGACAGGGGTGTCCTAATAGCAAATAGAAGAAGAGAAACAAGGGTGCACCAGCCTGGTCTATTATCTTTGGGATAGATTTTATTAAAAAGAAAACATCAATACTACTCACAAGTGTAGCAGAGAAAATCGCAGTACAATGATGTTTCATGTAGATGGCAGCTGAAGGTAGAACTCGGAACCACACTCCACAAAGTCACTGAGGATAAAATGAGGGCAACTGCCGGCTTACGCGTTTCGAAGCTCAAAACTTCTTCCTCAGAGCCTATCATATAACCAACCCCCCCCAATTCATCCCAGTGATGTCACCAATACCCCCCAATATATCCCAGTGATGTCACCAATACCCCCCAATATATCCCAGTGATGTCACCAACACCCCAAAAAATACCAGTGATGTCACCAACCCCCAAAAAATATCCCAGTGATGTCATTGACCCCCCCCAATATATCCCAGATATGTCACCAACCCCCAATTCATCCCAGTGATGTCACCAATACCCCCAATATATCCCAGTGATGTCACCGAACCCCCAATATATCCCAGTGATGTCACCGACCCCCCAATATATCCCAGTGATGTCACCCATCCACCCAAAATATCCCTGTGATGTCACCACCCCCCAATATATCCCAGTGATGTCACTTACCCTCCTAATATATCTCAGTGATGTCACCAATCCCCCAATACATCCCAGTGATGTCACCAACCCCCAATACATCCCTGCGATGTCACCAACACCCCAAAAAATACCAGTGATGTCACCAACCCCCAAAAAATATCCCAGTGATGTCACTGACCCCCCCAATATATCCCAGTTATATCACCAACCCCCAATTCATCCCAGTGATGTCACCAATACCCCCAATATATCCCAGTGATGTCACCAATACCCCCAATATATCCAGTGATGTCACCGAACCCCCAATATATCCCAGTGATGTCACCGACCCCCCAATATATCCCAGTGATGTCACCCATCCCCCCCAAATATCCCTGTGATGTCACTAACCCCCAATATATTCCAGTGATGTCACCACCCCCCAATATATCCCAGTGATGTCACTTACCCTCCTAATATATCTCAGTGATGTCACCAACCCCCCAATACATCCCAGTGATGTCACCAATCCCCCAATACATCCCAGTGATGTCACCCACCCCCCCCAATATTTCCCAGTGATGTCACCAACCCCCCAATATATCCCAGTGATGTCACCGACCACCCAATTCATCCCAGTGATGTCACCAATACCCCCAATATATCCCAGTGATGTCACCGACCCCCCAATATATCTCAGTAATGTCACCGACCCCCCAATATTTCCCAGTGATGTCACCAACCCCCCAATATATCCCTGTGATGACACCAACCCCCAAATATATCCCAGTGATCTCACCAACACCCCAAAAAAATACCAGTGATGTCACAACCCCCAAAAAATATCCCAGTGACCCCCCAATACATCCCAGTGATGTCACCAACCCCCCAATATATCCCAGTGATGTCGCCAACCCCCCAATTCATCCAAGTGATGTCACTGACCCCCCAATATATCCCAGTGATGTCACCCACATACCCCAATATATCCCAGTGATGTCACCAACCCCCCAAATATATCCCAGTGATGTTACCGCCCCCCCAATTCATCCCAGTGATGTCAGCAATACCCCCAATATATCCCAGTGATGTCACCGACCCCCCAATATATCTCAGTGATGTCACCGACCCCCCAATATTTTCCAGTGATGTCACCAACCCCCAATATATCCCTGTGATGTCACCAACCCCCCAATATATCCCAGTGATGTCACCAACACCCCAAAAAAATACCAGTGATGTCACCAACCCCCAAAAATATCCCAGTGACCCCCAATACATCCCAGTGATGTCACCAACCCCCCAATATATCCCAGTGATGTCGCCAACCCCCCAATTCATCCAAGTGATGTCACCAATACCCCCAATATATCCCAGTGATGTCACCGACCCCCAATATATCCCAGTGATGTCACCCACACCCCCAATATTTCCCAGTGCTGTCACCAACCCCCCCAATATATCCCAGTTATGTCACCAACCCCCCAATATATCCCAGTGATGTCACCAACACCCCAATAAATCCCAGTGATGTCACCAACCCCCCAAATATTTCCCAGTGATATCACCAACCCCCAATATATCCCTGCGATGTCACCAACACCCCAAAAAATACCAGTGATGTCACCAACCTCCATAAAATATCCCAGTGATGTCACTGACCCCCCCAAAAAATACCAGTGATGTCACCAACCCCCCAATACATCCCAGTGATGTCACCAACCCCCCAATTCATCTCAGTGATGTCACCAATACCCCCCAATATATCGCAGTAATGTCACCGACCCCCCAATATATCCCAGTGATGTCACCCATCCCCCCAAAATATCCCTGTGATGTCACCAACCCCCCAATATATCCCAGTGATGTCACCAACACCCCAATAAATACCAATCATATCACCAACCCCCAAAAAATATCCCAGTGATGTCACTTACCCCCCTAATATATCCCAGTTATGTCACCAATCCCCCAATACATCCCAATGATGTCACCAACCCCCCAATACATCCCAGTGATGTCACCAATCCCCCAATACATCCCAGTGATGTCACCCACACACCCCAATATATCCCAGTAATGTCACTAACCCCCCAAATATATCCCAGTGATGTCGCCAACCCCCCAATATATCCCAGTGATGTCACCAACCCCCCAATTCATCCCAGTGATGTCAACAATACCCCCAATATATCCCAGTGATGTCACAGACCCCCCAATATATCCCAGTGATGTCACCCACCCCCCAATATTTCCCAGTGATGTCACCAACCCCCCAATATATCCCAGTGATGTCATCAACCCCCCAATATATCCCAGTGATGTCACCGACCCCCCAATTTATCCCAGTGATGTCACCAATCCCCCAATATATCCCAGTGATGTCACCGACCCCCCAATTTATCCCAGTGATGTCACCAATACCACCCAATATATCCCAATGATGTCACCGACCCCCCAATACATCCCAGTGATGTCACCAACCCCCCAATATATCCCAGTGATGTCACCAACCCCCCAATATATCCCAGTGATGTCACCTACCCCCCAATTTATCCCAGTGATGTCACCAATACCCCCAATATATCCCAGTGATGTCACCGACCCCCCAATATATCCCAGTGATGTCACCAACTCCCCAATTCATCCCAGTGATGTCACCAATACCCCCCAATATATCCCAGTGATGTCACCGACCCCCCAATATATCTCAGTGATGTCACCGACCCCCCAATATATCCCAGTGATGTCACCCATCCCCCCAATATTTCCCAGTGATGTCACCAACCCCCCAATATATCCCTGTGATGATACCAACCCCCCAATATATCCCAGTGATCTCACCAACACCCCAAAAAAAATACCAGTGATGTCACAACCCAAAAAAAATATCCCAGTGACCCCCCAATACATCCCAGTGATGTCACCAACCCCCAATGTATCCCAGTGATGTCGCCAACCCCCCAATTCATCCAAGTGATGTCACTGACCCCCCAATATATCCCAGTGATGTCACCCACATACCCCAATATATCCCAGTGATGTCACCAACCCCCCAAATATATCCCAGTGATGTCTCCAACCCTCCAATATATCCCAGTGATTTCGCCAACCCCCCAAAATATCTCAGTGAGGTCACGAACCCCCCAATTCATCCCAGTGATGTCACCAATACCCCCAGTATATCCCAGAGATGTCACCGACCCCCAATATATCCCAGTGATGTCACCCACACCCCCAATATTTCCCAGTGATGTCACCAACCCCCCCAATATATCCCAGTTATGTCACCAACCTCCCAATATATCCCAGTGATGTCACCAACACCCCAATAAATACCAGTGATGTCACCAACCCCCCAAATATTTCCCAGTGATGTCACCAACCCCCCAATATATCCCTGCGATGTCACCAACACCCCAAAAAATACCAGTGATGTCAACAACCCCCAAAAAATATCCCAGTGATGTCACTGACACCCCCAATATATACCAGTTATGTCACCAACCCCCCAATACATCCCAGTGATGTCACCAACCCCCCAATACATCACAGTGATGTCACCAACCCCCCAATATATCCCAGTGATGTCACCAACCCCCCAATTCATCCCAGTGATGTCACCAATACCCCCAATATATCGCAATGATGTCACCGACCCCCAATATATCCCAGTGATGTCACCCATCCCCCCAAAATATCCCTGTGATGTCACCAACCCCCCAATATATCCCAGTGATGTCACCAACCCCCCAATAAATACCAATCATATCACCAAACCCCAAAAAATATCCCAGTGATGTCACTTACCCCCCTAATGTATCCCAGTTATGTCACCAACCCCCCAATACATCCCAGTGATGTCACCAACCCCCCAATACATCCCAGTGATGTCACCCACACACCCCAATATATCCCAGTGATGTCACCAACCCCCCAAATATATCCCAGTGATGTCGCCAACCCCCCAATATATCCCAGTGATGTCACAGACCCCCCAATATATCCCAGTGATGTCACCCGCCCCCCCCAATATTTCCCAGTGATGTCACAAACCCCCCAATATATCCCAGTGATGTCACCAATACCCCCAATATATCCCAGTGATGTCGCCAACCCTCCAAAATATCTCAGTGAGGCCACGAACCCCCCAATTCATCCCAGTGATGACACCAATACCCCCAATATATCCCAGTGATGTCACCGACCCCCAATATATCCCAGTGATGTCACCCACACCACCAATATTTCCCAGTGATGTCACCAACCCCCCAATATATCCCAGTTATGTCACCAACCCCCCAATATATCCCAGTGATGTCACCAACCCCCCAATACATCCCAGTGATGTCACTGACCCCCCAATATATCCCAATGATGTCATCCACACCCCCCAATATATCCCAGTGATGTCACCAACCCCCCAATATATCCCAGTGATGTATCCGACCCCCAATAAATCCCAGTGATGTCACCAACCACCCAATATATCCCAGTGAGTTCACCAACCCCCAATAAATACCAGTAATGTCACCAACCCCCCAAATGTATCCCAGTGATGTCACCAATCCCCCAATATATCCCAGTTATGTAACCGACCCCCCAATATATTCCAGTGATGTCACTAACCCCAATATATCCCAGTGATGTCACCAACCCCCCAATATATCCCTGTGATGTCACCAACACCCCAATATATCCCAGTGATGTCATCAACCCCCCAATATATCCCAGTGATGTCACCGACCCCCCAATATATCTCAGTGATGTCACCGACCCCCCAATATATCCCAGTGATGTCACCCATCCCCCCAATATTTCCCAGTGATGTCACCAACCCCCCAATATATCCCTGTGATGATACCAACCCCCCAATATATCCCAGTGATCTCACCAACACCCCAAAAAAAATACCAGTGATGTCACAACCCAAAAAAAATATCCCAGTGACCCCCCAATACATCCCAGTGATGTCACCAACCCCCCAATGTATCCCAGTGATGTCGCCAACCCCCCAATTCATCCAAGTGATGTCACTGACCCCCCAATATATCCCAGTGATGTCACCCACATACCCCAATATATCCCAGTGATGTCACCAACCCCCCAAATATATCCCAGTGATGTCTCCAACCCTCCAATATATCCCAGTGATTTCGCCAACCCCCCAAAATATCTCAGTGAGGTCACGAACCCCCCAATTCATCCCAGTGATGTCACCAATACCCCCAGTATATCCCAGAGATGTCACCGACCCCCAATATATCCCAGTGATGTCACCCACACCCCCAATATTTCCCAGTGATGTCACCAACCCCCCCAATATATCCCAGTTATGTCACCAACCTCCCAATATATCCCAGTGATGTCACCAACACCCCAATAAATACCAGTGATGTCACCAACCCCCCAAATATTTCCCAGTGATGTCACCAACCCCCCAATATATCCCTGCGATGTCACCAACACCCCAAAAAATACCAGTGATGTCAACAACCCCCAAAAAATATCCCAGTGATGTCACTGACACCCCCAATATATACCAGTTATGTCACCAACCCCCCAATACATCCCAGTGATGTCACCAACCCCCCAATACATCACAGTGATGTCACCAACCCCCCAATATATCCCAGTGATGTCACCAACCCCCCAATTCATCCCAGTGATGTCACCAATACCCCCAATATATCGCAATGATGTCACCGACCCCCAATATATCCCAGTGATGTCACCCATCCCCCCAAAATATCCCTGTGATGTCACCAACCCCCCAATATATCCCAGTGATGTCACCAACCCCCCAATAAATACCAATCATATCACCAAACCCCAAAAAATATCCCAGTGATGTCACTTACCCCCCTAATGTATCCCAGTTATGTCACCATCCTCCAATACATCCCAGTGATGTCACCAACCCCCCAATACATCCCAGTGATGTCACCCACACACCCCAATATATCCCAGTGATGTCACCAACCCCCCAAATATATCCCAGTGATGTCGCCAACCCCCCAATATATCCCAGTGATGTCACAGACCCCCCAATATATCCCAGTGATGTCACCCGCCCCCCCCAATATTTCCCAGTGATGTCACAAACCCCCCAATATATCCCAGTGATGTCACCAATACCCCCAATATATCCCAGTGATGTCGCCAACCCTCCAAAATATCTCAGTGAGGCCACGAACCCCCCAATTCATCCCAGTGATGACACCAATACCCCCAATATATCCCAGTGATGTCACCGACCCCCAATATATCCCAGTGATGTCACCCACACCACCAATATTTCCCAGTGATGTCACCAACCCCCCAATATATCCCAGTTATGTCACCAACCCCCCAATATATCCCAGTGATGTCACCAACCCCCCAATACATCCCAGTGATGTCACTGACCCCCCAATATATCCCAATGATGTCACCCACACCCCCCAATATATCCCAGTGATGTCACCAACCCCCCAATATATCCCAGTGATGTATCCGACCCCCAATAAATCCCAGTGATGTCACCAACCACCCAATATATCCCAGTGAGTTCACCAACCCCCAATAAATACCAGTAATGTCACCAACCCCCCAAATGTATCCCAGTGATGTCACCAATCTCCCAATATATCCCAGTTATGTAACCGACCCCCCAATATATTCCAGTGATGTCACTAACCCCAATATATCCCAGTGATGTCACCAACCCCCCAATATATCCCTGTGATGTCACCAACACCCCAATATATCCCAGTGATGTCATCAACCCCCCAATATATCCCAGTAATGTCACCAACCCCCCCGATATATCCCAGTGATGTCACCGATCCCCCCCAATATATCCCAGTGATGTCACAACCTCCCCTCACTATATCCCAGTGATATCACCAACCCCCAAATATATCCCAGTGATGTCACTAACCCCCAATATATCCCAGTGATGTCACCAACCCCCAAATATATCCCAGTGATATCACAAACCCCCCCAATATATCCCAGTAATGTCCCCAACCCCCCAATATATCCCAGTAATGTCACCAACCCCCCAATATATCCTAGTGATGTCTCAACCCCCCAATAAATCCGAGTGAAGTCACCAACCCCCCAATATATCCCAGTGATGTCACCGACCCCCCAATATATCCTAGCGATGTCACTAACCCCTCAATATATCCCAGTGATGTCACCAACCCCCCAATATATCCCAGTGATGTTGCCAACCCCCCAATATATCCCAGTTATGTCACCGACCCCCAATATATCCCAGTGATGCCACCAACACCCCCAATATATTCCAGTGATGTCACCGACCCCCCAATATATCCCAGTGATGTCACCCACACCCCCAATATATCCCAGTGATGTCCCCAACCCCCCAATATATCCCAGTTATGTCACCAACCCCCAATATATCCCTGTGATTTCACCAACACCCCAATATATCTCAGTGATACCATTAACCCCCCAATATATCCCAGTGATGTCACCAGCCCCCCCAATATATCCCAGTGATGTCACCGACCCCCTAATATATCCCAGTGATGTCACAACCTCCCCTCAATATATCTCAGTGATGTCACCACCCCCCCCCTTAATATATCCCAGTGATGTCACCAACCCCCCAATATATCCCAGTGATGTCACCGACCCCCCAATTTATCCCAGTGATGTCACCAATACCCCCAATATATCCCAGTGATGTCACCCACCCCCCCAATATTTCCCAGTGATGTCACCAACCCCCCAATATATCCCAGTGATGTCACCAACCCCCCAATATATCCCAGTGATGTCACTGACCCCCCAATTTATCCCAGTGATGTCACCAATACCCCCAATATATCCCAGTGATGTCACCCACCCCCCAATATTTCCCAGTGATGTCACCAACCCCCCAATATATCCCAGTGATGTCACCAACCCCACAATTTATCCCAGTGATGTCACCAATGCCCCCAATATATCCCAGTGATGTCACCAAACCCCCCAATATATCCCAGTGATGTCTGCCACCCCCAATATATCCCAGTGATGTTGCCGACCCCCCAATATATCCCAGTGATGTCACTGACCCCCCAATATATCCCAGTGATGTCACTGACCCCCCAATATATCCCAGTGATGTCGCCGACCCCCAATATATCCCAGTGATGTCACCAACTCCCCAATTCATCCCAGTGATGTCACCAATACCCCCCAATATATCCCAGTGATGTCACCGACCCCCCAATATATCTCAGTGATGTCACCGACCCCCCAATATATCCCAGTGATGTCACCCATCCCCCCAATATTTCCCAGTGATGTCACCAACCCCCCAATATATCCCTGTGATGATACCAACCCCCCAATATATCCCAGTGATCTCACCAACACCCCAAAAAAATACCAGTGATGTCACATCCCAAAAAAAATATCCCAGTGACCCCCCAATACATCCCAGTGATGTCACCAACCCCCCAATATATCCCAGTGATGTCGCCAACCCCCCAATTCATCCAAGTGATGTCACTGACCCCCCAATATATCCCAGTGATGTCACCCACATACCCCAATATATCCCAGTGATGTCACCAACCCCCCAAATATATCCCAGTGATGTCTCCAACCCTCCAATATATCCCAGTGATTTCGCCAACCCCCAAAATATCTCAGTGAGGTCACGAACCCCCCAATTCATCCCAGTGATGTCACCAATACCCCCAGTATATCCCAGTGATGTCACCGACCCCCAATATATCCCAGTGATGTCAACCACACCCCCAATATTTCCCAGTGATGTCACCAACCCCCACAATATATCCCAGTTATGTCACCAACCTCCCAATATATCCCAGTGATGTCACCAACACCCCAATAAATACCAGTGATGTCACCAACCCCCCAAATATTTCCCAGTGATGTCACCAACCCCCCAATATATCCCTGCGATGTCACCAACACCCCAAAAAATACCAGTGATGTCAACAACCCCCAAAAAATATCCCAGTGATGTCACTGACCCCCCCAATATATACCAGTTATGTCACCAACCCCCCAATACATCCCAGTGATGTCACCAACCCCCCAATACATCACAGTGATGTCACCAACCCCCCAATATATCCCAGTGATGTCACCAACCCCCCAATTCATCCCAGTGATGTCACCAATACCCCCAATATATCGCAATGATGTCACCGACCCCCAATATATCCCAGTGATGACACCCATCCCCCCAAAATATCCCTGTGATGTCACCAACCCCCCAATATATCCCAGTGATGTCACCAACCCCCCAATAAATACCAATCATATCACCAAACCCCAAAAAATATCCCAGTGATGTCACTTACCCCCCTAATGTATCCCAGTTATGTCACCAACCCCCCAATACATCCCAGTGATGTCACCAACCCCCCAATACATCCCAGTGATGTCACCCACACACCCCAATATATCCCAGTGATGTCACCAACCCCCCAAATATATCCCAGTGATGTCGCCAACCCCCCAATATATCCCAGTGATGTCACAGACCACCCAATATATCCCAGTGATGTCACCCGCCCCCCCAATATTTCCCAGTGATGTCACAAACCCCCCAATATATCCCAGTGATGTCACCAATACCCCCAATATATCCCAGTGATGTCGCCAACCCTCCAAAATATCTCAGTGAGGCCACGAACCCCCCAATTCATCCCAGTGATGTCACCAATACCCCCAATATATCCCAGTGATGTCACTGACCCCCAATATATCCCAGTGATGTCACCCACACCACCAATATTTCCCAGTGATGTCACCAACCCCCCAATATATCCCAGTTATGTCACCAACCCCCCAATATATCCCAGTGATGTCACCAACCCCCCAATACATCCCAGTGATGTCACTGACCCCCCAATATATCCCAATGATGTCACCCACACCCCCCCAATATATCCCAGTGATGTCACCAACCCCCCAATATATCCCAGTGATGTATCCGACCCCCAATAAATCCCAGTGATGTCACCAACCACCCAATATATCCCAGTGAGTTCACCAACCCCCAATAAATACCAGTAATGTCACCAACCCCCCAAATGTATCCCAGTGATGTCACCAATCCCCCAATATATCCCAGTTATGTAACCGACCCCCCAATATATTCCAGTGATGTCACTAACCCCAATATATCCCAGTGATGTCACCAACCCCCCAATATATCCCTGTGATGTCACCAACACCCCAATATATCCCAGTGATGTCATCAACCCCCCAATATATCCCAGTAATGTCACCAACCCCCCCGATATATCCCAGT
>CM055127.1:498177776-498219523 GCA_029206835.1 Rana muscosa
GGAGGGGACATTAGAGTGTAAGCTCCTCTGTACAGAGACTGATGTGACTGGCTCAGTGATCTCTGTACAGCGCTGCAGTATATGTCAGAGCTATATCCATGTATAATAATAATCCTGTGTGGGGGAGGGGGGAAATCCCACTTGAAATGTCCGGTTTGTGTATTTGGATGGAGAATTATTGGATAAATATATTATTATTTCTATGGATATTATCATATTGAACTTTAATAAATATTTGGAATCATTGAATAATAAATGTAAAATAATAATCTCAGCACCCTGTAGTGACATCACTGGGATATATTCGGGGGGTTGGTGACACATTTGGACATTTCCAGTTTGTCTGTTATATACATCTAGATTTTTTGTATGAGCAATTACAATGAGGGTAATGAGAACAATGGGGGTAAAGAGAACAATGGGGGTAATGAGAACAATGGGGGCAATGAGAACAATGGGGGTAAAGAGAACAATGGGGGTAAAGAAAACAATGGGGGTAATGAGGACAATGGGGGTAAAGAGGACAATGGGGGTAAAGAGAACAATGGGGGTAATGAGGACAATGGAGGTAATGAGGACAATGGAGGTAAAGAGAACAATGGGGGTAAAGAGAACAATGGAGGTAAAGAGAACAATGGGGGTAAAGAGAACAATGGGGGTAAAGAGAACAATGGGGGTAATGAGGACAATGAGGGTAAAGAGAACAATGGGGGTAAAGAGGACAATGAGGGTAATGAGGACAATGGAGGTAAAGAGGACAATGGGGGTAAAGAGAACAATGGGGGTAAAGAGAACAATGGGGGTAAAGAGAACAATGGGGGTAATGAGGACAATGAGGGTAAAGAGAACAATGGGGGTAAAGAGGACAATGAGGGTAATGAGGACAATGGAGGTAAAGAGGACAATGGGGGTAAAGAGAACAATGGGGGTAAAGAGGACAATGAGGGTAATGAGGACAATGAGGGTAAAGAGGACAATGGGGGTAAAGAGAACAATGGGGGTAATGAGGACAATGGGGGTAAAGAGGACAATGGGGGTAAAGAGAACAATGGGGGTAATGAGGACAATGGGGGTAATGAGGACAATGAGGGTAAAGAGGACAATGGGGGTAAAGAGGACAATGAGGGTAAAGAGGACAATGGGGGTAAAGAGAACAATGGGGGTAATGAGGACAATGGGGGTAATGAGGACAATGGGGGTAAAGAGAACAATGGGGGTAATGAGGACAATGGGGGTAATGAGGACAATGAGGGTAAAGAGGACAATGGGGGTAAAGAGAACAATGGGGGTAATGAGGACAATGGGGGAAATGAGGACAATGGGGGTAATGAGGACAATGGGGGTAAAGAGGACAATGAGGGTAAAGAGGACAATGAGGGTAATGAGGACAATGAGGGTAATGAGGACAATGAGGGTAAAGAGGACAATGGGGGTAAAGAGAACAATGGGGGTAATGAGGACAATGGGGGTAAAGAGGACAATGGGGGTAAAGAGAACAATGGGGGTAATGAGGACAATGGAGGTAAAGAGAACAATGGGGGTAAAGAGAACAATGGGGGTAAAGAGAACAATGGGGGTAATGAGGACAATGGAGGTAAAGAGAACAATGGGGGTAAAGAGAACAATGGAGGTAAAGAGAACAATGGGGGTAAAGAGAACAATGGGGGTAAAGAGAACAATGGGGGTAATGAGGACAATGAGGGTAAAGAGAACAATGGGGGTAAAGAGGACAATGAGGGTAATGAGGACAATGGAGGTAAAGAGGACAATGGGGGTAAAGAGAACAATGGGGGTAAAGAGAACAATGGGGCTAAAGAGAACAATGGGGGTAATGAGGACAATGAGGGTAAAGAGAACAATGGGGGTAAAGAGGACAATGAGGGTAATGAGGACAATGGAGGTAAAGAGGACAATGGGGGTAAAGAGAACAATGGGGGTAAAGAGGACAATGAGGGTAATGAGGACAATGAGGGTAAAGAGGACAATAGGGGGTAAAGAGAACAATGGGGGTAATGAGGACAATGGGGGTAAAGAGGACAATGGGGGTAAAGAGAACAATGGGGGTAATGAGGACAATGGGGGTAATGAGGACAATGAGGGTAAAGAGGACAATGGGGGTAAAGAGAACAATGGGGGTAATGAGGACAATGGGGGTAATGAGGACAATGGGGGTAATGAGGACAATGGGGGTAAAGAGGACAATGGGGGTAAAGAGAACAATGGGGGTAATGAGGACAATGGGGGTAATGAGGACAATGAGGGTAAAGAGGACAATGGGGGTAAAGAGAACAATGGGGGTAATGAGGACAATGGGGGTAATGAGGACAATGAGGGTAAAGAGGACAATGGGGGTAAAGAGGACAATGAGGGTAAAGAGGACAATGGGGGTAAAGAGAACAATGGGGGTAATGAGGACAATGGGGGTAATGAGGACAATGGGGGTAATGAGGACAATGGGGGTAAAGAGAACAATGGGGGTAATGAGGACAATGGGGGTAATGAGGACAATGAGGGTAAAGAGGACAATGGGGGTAAAGAGAACAATGGGGGTAATGAGGACAATGGGGGTAATGAGGACAATGGGGGTAATGAGGACAATGGGGGTAAAGAGGACAATGAGGGTAAAGAGGACAATGAGGGTAATGAGGACAATGAGGGTAATGAGGACAATGGGGGTAATGAGGACAATGGGGGTAAAGAGAACAATGGGGGTAATGAGGACAATGGGGGTAAAGAGAACAATGGGGGTAATGAGGACAATGGGGGTAAAGAGGACAATGAGGGTAAAGAGAACAATGGAGGTAAAGAGGACAATGGGGGTAAAGAGGACAATGAGGGTAATGAGGACAATGAGGGTAATGAGGACAATGGGGGTAATGAGGACAATGGGGGTAAAGAGGACAATGGGGTTAAAGAGGACAATGGGGGTAAAGAGGACAATGAGGGTAAAGAGAACAATGGAGGTAAAGAGGACAATGGGGGTAATGAGGACAATGGGGGTAAAGAGAACAATGGGGGTAAAGAGAACAATGGAGGTAAAGAGAACAATGGGGGTAAAGAGGACAATGAGGGTAATGAGGACAATGAGGGTATAGAGAACAATGGAGGTAAAGAGAACAATGGGGGTAAAGAGGACAATGAGGGTAATGAGGACAATGAGGGTAATGAGGACAATGAGGGTAAAGAGAACAATGGGGGTAATGAGGACAATGGGGGTAAAGAGGACAATGAGGGTAATGAGGACAATGAGGGTAATGAGGACAATGGGGGTAATGAGGACAATGGGGGTAAAGAGGACAATGGGGGTAAAGAGGACAATGGGGGTAAAGAGGACAATGAGGGTAAAGAGAACAATGGAGGTAAAGAGGACAATGGGGGTAATGAGGACAATGGGGGTAAAGAGAACAATGGGGGTAAAGAGAACAATGGAGGTAAAGAGAACAATGGGGGTAAAGAGGACAATGAGGGTAATGAGGACAATGAGGGTATAGAGAACAATGGAGGTAAAGAGAACAATGGGGGTAAAGAGGACAATGAGGGTAATGAGGAAAATTAGGGTAATGAGGACAATGAGGGTAAAGAGAACAATGGGGGTAATGAGGACAATGGGGGTAATGAGGACAATGGGGGAAATGAGGACAATGGGGGTAATGAGGACAATGGGGGTAAAGAGGACAATGAGGGTAAAGAGGACAATGAGGGTAATGAGGACAATGAGGGTAATGAGGACAATGAGGGTAAAGAGGACAATGGGGGTAAAGAGAACAATGGGGGTAATGAGGACAATGGGGGTAAAGAGGACAATGGGGGTAAAGAGGACAATGGGGGTAATGAGGACAATGGGGGTAAAGAGAACAATGGGGGTAATGAGGACAATGAGGGTAATGAGGACAATGAGGGTAATGAGGACAATGGGGGTAAAGAGAACAATGGGGGTAATGAGGACAATGGGGGTAATGAGGACAATGGGGGTAAAGAGGACAATGGGGGTAAAGAGAACAATGGGGGTAAAGAGGACAATGAGGGTAATGAGGACAATGAGGGTAAAGAGAACAATGGGGGTAATGAGGACAATGAGGGTAAAGAGAACAATGGGGGTAAAGAGGACAATGGGGGTAAAGAGGACAATGAGGGTAATGAGGACAATGAGGGTAAAGAGAACAATGGGGGTAAAGAGAACGATGGGGGTAAAGAGAACAATGGGGGTAAAGAGGACAATGAGGGTAATGAGGACAATGAGGGTAAAGAGAACAATCGAGGATAGAGAGAACAATGGGGGTAAAGAGGACAATGAGGGTAATGAGGACAATGAGGGTAAAGAGAACAATGGAGGTAAGGAGAACAATGGGGGTAAAGAGGACAATGAGGGTAATGAGGACAATGAGGGTAATGAGGACAATGAGGGTAAAGAGAACAATGGGGGTAATGAGGACAATGGGGGTAAAGAGGACAATGGGGGTAATGAGGACAATGAGGGTAAAGAGAACAATGGAGGTAAAGAGAACAATGGGGGTAAAGAGAACAATGGGGGTAAAGAGAACAATGGGGGTAATGAGGACAATGAGGGTAAAGAGAACAATGGGGGTAAAGAGGACAATGAGGGTAATGAGGACAATGGGGGTAATGAGGACAATGAGGGTAATGAGGACAATGAGGGTAAAGAGAACAATGGAGGTAAAGAGAACAATGGGGGTAATGAGGACAATGAGGGTAATGAGGACAATGAGGGTAAAGAGGACAATGGGGGTAAAGAGAACAATGGGGGTAATGAGGACAATGGGGGTAAAGAGGACAATGGGGGTAAAGAGAACAATGGGGGTAATGAGGACAATGGAGGTAAAGAGAACAATGGGGGTAAAGAGAACAATGGGGGTAATGAGGACAATGGAGGTAAAGAGAACAATGGGGGTAAAGAGAACAATGGAGGTAAAGAGAACAATGGGGGTAAAGAGAACAATGGGGGTAATGAGGACAATGAGGGTAAAGAGAACAATGGGGGTAAAGAGGACAATGAGGGTAATGAGGACAATGGAGGTAAAGAGGACAATGGGGGTAAAGAGAACAATGGGGGTAAAGAGAACAATGGGGGTAAAGAGAACAATGGGGGTAATGAGGACAATGAGGGTAAAGAGAACAATGGGGGTAAAGAGGACAATGAGGGTAATGAGGACAATGGAGGTAAAGAGGACAATGGGGGTAAAGAGAACAATGGGGGTAAAGAGGACAATGAGGGTAATGAGGACAATGAGGGTAAAGAGGACAATGGGGGTAAAGAGAACAATGGAGTAATGAGGACAATGGGGGTAAAGAGGACAATGGGGGTAAAGAGAACAATGGGGGTAATGAGGACAATGGGGGTAATGAGGACAATGAGGGTAAAGAGGACAATGGGGGTAAAGAGAACAATGGGGGTAATGAGGACAATGGGGGTAATGAGGACAATGGGGGTAATGAGGACAATGGGGGTAAAGAGGACAATGGGGGTAAAGAGAACAATGGGGGTAATGAGGACAATGGGGGTAATGAGGACAATGAGGGTAAAGAGGACAATGGGGGTAAAGAGAACAATGGGGGTAATGAGGACAATGGGGGTAATGAGGACAATGAGGGTAAAGAGGACAATGGGGGTAAAGAGGACAATGAGGGTAAAGAGGACAATGGGGGTAAAGAGAACAATGGGGGTAATGAGGACAATGGGGGTAATGAGGACAATGGGGGTAATGAGGACAATGGGGTAAAGAGGACAATGGGGGTAAAGAGAACAATGGGGGGAATGAGGACAATGGGGGTAATGAGGACAATGAGGGTAAAGAGGACAATGGGTGTAAAGAGAACAATGGTGTTAATGAGGACAATGGGGGTAATGAGGACAATGGGGGTAATGAGGACAATGGGGGTAAAGAGGACAATGGGGGTAAAGAGAACAATGGGGGTAATAAGGACAATGGGGGTAATGAGGACAATGAGGGTAAAGAGAACAATGGGGGTAATGAGGATAATGAGGGTAAAGAGGACAATGGGGGTAATGAGGACAATGGGGGTAATGAGGACAATGGGGGTAAAGAGAACAATGGGGGTAATGAGGACAATGGGGGTAATGAAGACAATGGGGGTAATGAGGACAATGAGGGTAAAGAGAACAATGGGGGTAATGAGGACAATGGGGGTAAAGAGAACAATGGGGGTAAAGAGGACAATGAGGGTAATGAGGACAATGGGGGTAAAGAGGACAATGGGGGTAAAGAGAACAATGGGGGTAATGAGGACAATGGGGGTAAAGAGGACAATGGGGGTAAAGAGGACAATGAGGGTAATGAGGACAATGGGGGTAAAGAGAACAATGGGGGTAATGAGGACAATGGGGGTAAAGAGGACAATGGGGGTAAAGAGAACAATGGGGGTAATGAGGACAATGGGGGTAAAGAGAACAATGGGTGTATTGAGGACAATGAGGGTAAAGAGAACAATGGGGGTAATGAGGACAATGGGGGTAAAGAGGACAATGAGGGTAAAGAGGACAATGGGGGTAAAGAGAACAATGGGGGTAATGAGGACAATGGGGGTAAAGAGAACAATGGGGGTAAAGAGGACAATGAGGGTAATGAGGACAATGGGGGTAAAGAGAACAATGGGGGTAATGAGGACAATGGGGGTAATGAGGACAATGAGGGTAAAGAGAACAATGGGGGTAATGAGGACAATGAGGGTAATGAGGACAATGAGGGTAAAGAGAACAATGGGGGTAATGAGGACAATGGGGGTAAAGAGGACAATGAGGGTAAAGAGGACAATGGGGGTAAAGAGAACAATGGGGGTAATGAGGACAATGGGGGTAAAGAGAACAATGGGGGTAAAGAGAACAATGGGGGTAATGAGGACAATGAGGGTAATGAGGACAATGAGGGTAAAGAGGACAATGGGGGTAATGAGGACAATGGGGGTAATGAGGACAATGGGGGTAATGAGGACAATGAGGGTAATGAGGACAATGGGGGTAAAGAGAACAATGGGGGTAAAGAGAACAATGGGGGTAATGAGGACAATGGGGGTAAAGAGAACAATGGGGGTAAAGAGGACAATGGGGGTAATGAGGACAATGGGGGTAATGAGGACAATGGGGGTAATGAGGACAATGAGGGTAAAGAGGACAATGGGGGTAAAGAGAACAATGGGGGTAATGAGGACAATGGGGGTAAAGAGAACAATGGGGGTAAAGAGGACAATGGGGGTAATGAGGACAATGGGGGTAAAGAGAACAATGGGGGTAATGAGGACAATGGGGGTAATGAGGACAATGAGGGTAAAGAGAACAATGGGGGTAATGAGGACAATGAGGGTAATGAGGACAATGAGGGTAAAGAGGACAATGGGGGTAAAGAGAACAATGGGGGTAAAGAGAACAATGGGGGTAATGAGGACAATGAGGGTAAAGAGGACAATGGGGGTAATGAGGACAATGGGGGTAAAGAGAACAATGGGGGTAATGAGGACAATGGGGGTAAAGAGGACAATGGGGGTAAAGAGAACAATGGGGGTAATGAGGACAATGGGGATAAAGAGGACAATGGGGGTAATGAGGACAATGGGGGTAAAGAGGACAATGTGGGTAAAGAGGACAATGGGGGTAAAGAGAACAATGGGGGTAAAGAGAACAATGGGGGTAATGAGGACAATGGGGGTAAAGAGAACAATGGGGGTAATGAGGACAATGGGGGTAAAGAGAACAATGGGGGTAATGAGGACAATGGGGGTAAAGAGAACAATGGGGGTAAAGAGAACAATGGGGGTAATGAGGACAATGGGGGTAATGAGGACAATGAGGGTAATGAGGACAATGGGGGTAAAGAGAACAATGGGGGTAATGAGGACAATGGGGGTAAAGAGAACAATGGGGGTAATGAGGACAATGAGGGTAAAGAGGACAATGGGGGTAAAGAGAACAATGGGGGTAATGAGGACAATGGGGATAAAGAGGACAATGGGGGTAATGAGGACAATGGGGGTAAAGAGGACAATGAGGGTAAAGAGGACAATGGGGGTAAAGAGAACAATGGGGGTAAAGAGAACAATGGGGGTAATGAGGACAATGGGGGTAAAGAGAACAATGGGGGTAATGAGGACAATGAGGGTAATGAGGACAATGGGGGTAAAGAGGACAATGGGGGTAAAGAGAACAATGGGGGTAATGAGGACAATGGGGGTAAAGAGGACAATGGGGGTAAAGAGGACAATGAGGGTAATGAGGACAATGGGGGTAAAGAGAACAATGGGGGTAATGAGGACAATGGGGGTAAAGAGGACAATGGGGGTAAAGAGAACAATGGGGGTAATGAGGACAATGGGGGTAAAGAGAACAATGGGTGTATTGAGGACAATGAGGGTAAAGAGAACAATGGGGGTAATGAGGACAATGGGGGTAAAGAGGACAATGAGGGTAAAGAGGACAATGGGGGTAAAGAGAACAATGGGGGTAATGAGGACAATGGGGGTAAAGAGAACAATGGGGGTAAAGAGGACAATGAGGGTAATGAGGACAATGGGGGTAAAGAGAACAATGGGGGTAATGAGGACAATGGGGGTAATGAGGACAATGAGGGTAAAGAGAACAATGGGGGTAATGAGGACAATGAGGGTAATGAGGACAATGAGGGTAAAGAGAACAATGGGGGTAATGAGGACAATGGGGGTAAAGAGGACAATGAGGGTAAAGAGGACAATGGGGGTAAAGAGAACAATGGGGGTAATGAGGACAATGGGGGTAAAGAGAACAATGGGGGTAAAGAGAACAATGGGGGTAATGAGGACAATGAGGGTAATGAGGACAATGAGGGTAAAGAGGACAATGGGGGTAATGAGGACAATGGGGGTAATGAGGACAATGGGGGTAATGAGGACAATGAGGGTAATGAGGACAATGGGGGTAAAGAGAACAATGGGGGTAAAGAGAACAATGGGGGTAATGAGGACAATGGGGGTAAAGAGAACAATGGGGGTAAAGAGGACAATGGGGGTAATGAGGACAATGGGGGTAATGAGGACAATGGGGGTAATGAGGACAATGAGGGTAAAGAGGACAATGGGGGTAAAGAGAACAATGGGGGTAATGAGGACAATGGGGGTAAAGAGAACAATGGGGGTAAAGAGGACAATGGGGGTAATGAGGACAATGGGGGTAAAGAGAACAATGGGGGTAATGAGGACAATGGGGGTAATGAGGACAATGAGGGTAAAGAGAACAATGGGGGTAATGAGGACAATGAGGGTAATGAGGACAATGAGGGTAAAGAGGACAATGGGGGTAAAGAGAACAATGGGGGTAAAGAGAACAATGGGGGTAATGAGGACAATGAGGGTAAAGAGGACAATGGGGGTAATGAGGACAATGGGGGTAAAGAGAACAATGGGGGTAATGAGGACAATGGGGGTAAAGAGGACAATGGGGGTAAAGAGAACAATGGGGGTAATGAGGACAATGGGGATAAAGAGGACAATGGGGGTAATGAGGACAATGGGGGTAAAGAGGACAATGAGGGTAAAGAGGACAATGGGGGTAAAGAGAACAATGGGGGTAAAGAGAACAATGGGGGTAATGAGGACAATGGGGGTAAAGAGAACAATGGGGGTAATGAGGACAATGGGGGTAAAGAGAACAATGGGGGTAATGAGGACAATGGGGGTAAAGAGAACAATGGGGGTAAAGAGAACAATGGGGGTAATGAGGACAATGGGGGTAATGAGGACAATGAGGGTAATGAGGACAATGGGGGTAAAGAGAACAATGGGGGTAATGAGGACAATGGGGGTAAAGAGAACAATGGGGGTAATGAGGACAATGAGGGTAAAGAGGACAATGGGGGTAAAGAGAACAATGGGGGTAATGAGGACAATGGGGATAAAGAGGACAATGGGGGTAATGAGGACAATGGGGGTAAAGAGGACAATGAGGGTAAAGAGAACAATGGGGGTAAAGAGAACAATGGGGGTAATGAGGACAATGGGGGTAAAGAGAACAATGGGGGTAATGAGGACAATGGGGGTAAAGAGAACAATGGGGGTAATGAGGACAATGGGGGTAAAGAGAACAATGGGGGTAAAGAGAACAATGGGGGTAATGAGGACAATGGGGGTAATGAGGACAATGAGGGTAATGAGGACAATGGGGGTAAAGAGAACAATGGGGGTAATGAGGACAATGGGGGTAAAGAGGACAATGGGGGTAAAGAGAACAATGGGGGTAAAGAGAACAATGGGGGTAAAGAGAACAATGGGGGTAATGAGGACAATGGGGGTAAAGAGAACAATGGGGGTAATGAGGACAATGGGGGTAAAGAGGACAATGGGGGTAATGAGGACAATGGGGGTAAAGAGGACAATGGGGGTAATGAGGACAATGAGGGTAATGGGGACAATGGGGGTAAAGAGAACAATGGGGGTAATGAGGACAATGGGGGTAAAGAGGACAATGGGGGTAATGAGGACAATGGGGGTAAAGAGGACAATGGGGGTAATGAGGACAATGAGGGTAATGAGGACAATGGGGGTAAAGAGAACAATGGGGGTAATGAGGACAATGGGGGTAAAGAGGACAATGGGGGTAATGAGGACAATGGGGGTAAAGAGGACAATGGGGGTAATGAGGACAATGAGGGTAATGAGGACAATGGGGGTAAAGAGAACAATGGGGGTAATGAGGACAATGGGGGTAAAGAGGATAATGGGGGTAATGAGGACAATGGGGGTAAAGAGGACAATGGGGGTAATGAGGACAATGGGGGTAAAGAGGACAATGGGGGTAATGAGGACAATGAGGGTAATGAGGACAATGGGGGTAAAGAGAACAATGGGGGTAATGAGGACAATGGGGGTAAAGAGGACAATGGGGGTAATGAGGACAATGGGGGTAAAGAGGACAATGGGGGTAATGAGGACAATGAGGGTAATGAGGACAATGGGGGTAAAGAGAACAATGGGGGTAATGAGGACAATGGGGGTAAAGAGAACAATGGGGGTAAAGAGAACAATGGGGGTAATGAGGACAATGGGGGTAATGAGGACAATGAGGGTAATGAGGACAATGGGGGTAAAGAGAACAATGGGGGTAATGAGGACAATGGGGGTAAAGAGGACAATGGGGGTAAAGAGAACAATGGGGGTAAAGAGAACAATGGGGGTAAAGAGAACAATGGGGGTAATGAGGACAATGGGGGTAAAGAGAACAATGGGGGTAATGAGGACAATGGGGGTAAAGAGGACAATGGGGGTAATGAGGACAATGGGGGTAAAGAGGACAATGGGGGTAATGAGGACAATGAGGGTAATGGGGACAATGGGGGTAAAGAGAACAATGGGGGTAATGAGGACAATGGGGGTAAAGAGGACAATGGGGGTAATGAGGACAATGGGGGTAAAGAGGACAATGGGGGTAATGAGGACAATGAGGGTAATGAGGACAATGGGGGTAAAGAGAACAATGGGGGTAATGAGGACAATGGGGGTAAAGAGGACAATGGGGGTAATGAGGACAATGGGGGTAAAGAGGACAATGGGGGTAATGAGGACAATGAGGGTAATGAGGACAATGGGGGTAAAGAGAACAATGGGGGTAATGAGGACAATGGGGGTAAAGAGGACAATGGGGGTAATGAGGACAATGGGGGTAATGAGGACAATGAGGGTAATGAGGACAATGGGGGTAAAGAGAACAATGGGGGTAATGAGGACAATGGGGGTAAAGAGGACAATGGGGGTAATGAGGACAATGGGGGTAAAGAGGACAATGGGGGTAATGAGGACAATGAGGGTAATGAGGACAATGGGGGTAAAGAGAACAATGGGGGTAATGAGGACAATGGGGGTAAAGAGGACAATGGGGGTAATGAGGACAATGAGGGTAATGAGGACAATGGGGGTAAAGAGAACAATGGGGGTAATGAGGACAATGGGGGTAAAGAGGACAATGGGGGTAATGAGGACAATGGGGGTAAAGAGGACAATGGGGGTAATGAGGACAATGGGGGTAAAGAGGACAATGGGGGTAATGAGGACAATGAGGGTAATGAGGACAATGGGGGTAAAGAGAACAATGGGGGTAATGAGGACAATGGGGGTAAAGAGGACAATGGGGGTAATGAGGACAATGGGGGTAAAGAGGACAATGGGGGTAATGAGGACAATGAGGGTAATGAGGACAATGGGGGTAAAGAGAACAATGGGGGTAATGAGGACAATGGGGGTAAAGAGGACAATGGGGGTCATGGGCAGTACTGGGGTCATTGTAACGAATCCCAACCAGCACCACCTGCATGGAGTTTGCATGTTCTCCCTCCCACACTCCAGGGACATGTTTGTCGGTTAATTGGTTGTAGTATGTAAGCTCCTCGGGGGCGGGGACTGTGAAGGTACAATCTATATGTAAAGTGCTGTGCACATTGTCGGTCCTCAGTAAGTAGCTGTAAACAATGGAGGCCATTTTCTGGCAGAAGATCGGATGCGGATCGATAAGTTGGAGGGTCTGTAACCTCTGGAGCCCCTCCCCCACCACATCCCTCTTCATTTCACCGTTTATTGACTTTAATATATTTTACTAAAATCTTCTGATTTCCCCAGAAATTTCTGGGAAAGGAAAATCTCTCCCGGGAGGAACTCCGGCTGTGTTGTGGATTTTTCTTCTCACATTGATAAGTGATCATCACTTCTTTAGTAAATCCCTCCATTGTGTCCGGAGAGTCTGTCTGTGTGGTGATTGGACGGTGGATACAATGGGGTGGAAGTGCAGTTGCTCCAGAGCTTAGTAAAGTTTCACTTTGCAAAGAATATCCAATCACATGCAAGGAAAATACAAAAAAGAATGGATGATAGAAGTCAGCAGAGCTTCCCCTCATTTACTAATCTCTGGAGGAACTTCTCTTGCAAGGTGCTCAGTGTCCTGTTTCCCAACGGTGCCGATTTCCTCTATAGAAGGAGGAGTCTGAGGACCCAACAGGCAAGAAACACATTTCTTCTTATCAGATAATCTTCTGTTTGGTGGGAGGAGCCTAACCAGGAGGACATCAGTGTCCCCAAACACTCCCCTGGGGCAGGACCCGAGGCCCCAAACACTCCCCCTGGGGCAGGACCCGGGTCCCCAAACACTCCCCTGGGGCAGGATCCGGGTCCCCAAACACTCCCCTGGGGCAGGACCCGAGGCCCCAAACACTCCCCTGGGGCAGGACCCGGGTCCCCAAACACTCCCCTGGGGCAGGATCCGGGTCCCCAAACACTCCCCTGGGGCAGGACCCGAGGCCCCAAACACTCCCCTGGGGCAGGACCCGGGTCCCCAAACACTCCCCTGGGGCAGGATCCGGGTCCCCAAACACTCCCCCTGGGGCAGGACCCGGGTCCCCAAACACTCCCCCTGGGGCAGGACCCGAGGCCCCAAACACTCCCCTGGGGCAGGACCCGGGTCCCCAAACACTCCCCTGGGGCAGGATCCGGGTCCCCAAACACTCCCCTGGGGCAGGACCCGAGGCCCCAAACACTCCCCTGGGGCAGGACCCGGGTCCCCAAACACTCCCCTGGGGCAGGATCCGGGTCCCCAAACACTCCCCCTGGGGCAGGACCCGGGTCCCCAAACACTCCCCCTGGGGCAGGACCCGGGTCCCCAAACACTCCCCCTGGGGCAGGACCCGGGTCCCCAAACACTCCCCTGGGGCAGGACCCGGGTCCCCAAACACTCCCCTGGGGCAGGACCCGAGGCCCCAAACACTCCCCTGGGGCAGGACCCGGGTCCCCAAACACTCCCCTGGGGCAGGATCCGGGTCCCCAAACACTCCCCTGGGGCAGGATCCGGGTCCCCAAACACTCCCCTGGGGCAGGATCCGGGTCCCCAAACACTCCCCCTGGGGCAGGACCCGGGTCCCCAAACACTCCCCTGGGGCAGGACCCGGGTCCCCAAACACTCCCCTGGGGCAGGATCCGGGTCCCCAAACACTCCCCCTGGGGCAGGACCCGGGTCCCCAAACACTCCCCTGGGGCAGGACCCGAGGCCCCAAACACTCCCCTGGGGCAGGACCCGGGTCCCCAAACACTCCCCCTGGGGCAGGACCCGGGTCCCCAAACACTCCCCTGGGGCAGGACCCGGGTCCCCAAACACTCCCCTGGGGCAGGATCCGGGTCCCCAAACACTCCCCTGGGGCAGGACCCGGGTCCCCAAACACTCCCCTGGGGCAGGACCCGGGTCCCCAAACACTCCCCTGGGGCAGGACCCGAGGCCCCAAACACTCCCCTGGGGCAGGACCCGGGTCCCCAAACACTCCCCCTGGGGCAGGACCCGGGTCCCCAAACACTCCCCTGGGGCAGGACCCGAGGCCCCAAACACTCCCCTGGGGCAGGATCCGGGTCCCCAAACACTCCCCCTGGGGCAGGACCCGGGTCCCCAAACACTCCCCTGGGGCAGGACCCGGGTCCCCAAACACTCCCCTGGGGCAGGACCCGAGGCCCCAAACACTCCCCTGGGGCAGGACCCGAGGCCCCAAACACTCCTCTGGGGCAGGACCCGAGTCCCCAAACACTCCCCCTAGGGCAGGACCCGGGTCCCCAAACACTCCCCTGGGGCAGGACCCGAGGCCCCAAACACTCCCCTGGGGCAGGATCCGGGTCCCCAAACACTCCCCCTGGGGCAGGACCCGGGTCCCCAATCACTCCCCTGGGGCAGGACCCGGGTCCCCAAACACTCCCCTGGGGCAGGACCCGGGTCCCCAAACACTCCCCTGGGGCAGGATCCGGGTCCCCAAACACTCCCCTGGGGCAGGACCCGGGTCCCCAAACACTCCCCTGGGGCAGGACCCGAGGCCCCAAACACTCCCCTGGGGCAGGACCCGGGTCCCCAAACACTCCCCTGGGGCAGGATCCGGGTCCCCAAACACTCCCCCTGGGGCAGGACCCGGGTCCCCAAACACTCCCCTGGGGCAGGACCCGGGTCCCCAAACACTCCCCTGGGGCAGGACCCGAGGCCCCAAACACTCCCCTGGGGCAGGACCCGGGTCCCCAAACACTCCCCTGGGGCAGGACCCGGGTCCCCAAACACTCCCCTGGGGCAGGACCCGAGGCCCCAAACACTCCCCTGGGGCAGGATCCGGGTCCCCAAACACTCCCTCTGGGGCAGGACCCGGGTCCCCAAACACTCCCCTGGGGCAGGACCCGGGTCCCCAAACACTCCCCTGGGGCAGGACCCGAGGCCCCAAACACTCCCCTGGGGCAGGACCCGGGTCCCCAAACACTCCCCTGGGGCAGGACCCGGGTCCCCAAACACTCCCCTGGGGCAGGATCCGGGTCCCCAAACACTCCCCTGGGGCAGGACCCGGGTCCCCAAACACTCCCCTGGGGCAGGACCCGAGGCCCCAAACACTCCCCTGGGGCAGGACCCGGGTCCCCAAACACTCCCCTGGGGCAGGATCCGGGTCCCCAAACACTCCCCCTGGGGCAGGACCCGGGTCCCCAAACACTCCCCTGGGGCAGGACCCGGGTCCCCAAACACTCCCCTGGGGCAGGACCCGAGGCCCCAAACACTCCCCTGGGGCAGGACCCGGGTCCCCAAACACTCCCCTGGGGCAGGACCCGGGTCCCCAAACACTCCCCTGGGGCAGGACCCGAGGCCCCAAACACTCCCCTGGGGCAGGATCCGGGTCCCCAAACACTCCCTCTGGGGCAGGACCCGGGTCCCCAAACACTCCCCTGGGGCAGGACCCGGGTCCCCAAACACTCCCCTGGGGCAGGACCCGAGGCCCCAAACACTCCCCTGGGGCAGGATCCGGGTCCCCAAACACTCCCCTGGGGCAGGACCCGAGGCCCCAAACACTCCCCTGGGGCAGGATCCGGGTCCCCAAACACTCCCCCTGGGGCAGGACCTGGGTCCCCAAACACTCCCCCTGGGGCAGGACCCGGGTCCCCAAACACTCCCCTGGGGCAGGACCCGGGTCCCCAAACACTCCCCTGGGGCAGGACCCGGGTCCCCAAACACTCCCCTGGGGCAGGACCCGGGTCCCCAAACACTCCCCTGGGGCAGGACCCGGGTCCCCAAACACTCCCCTGGGGCAGGACCCGAGGCCCCAAACACTCCCCTGGGGCAGGATCCGGGTCCCCAAACACTCCCCTGGGGCAGGACCCGGGTCCCCAAACACTCCCCTGGGGCAGGACCCGGGTCCCCAAACACTCCCCTGGGGCAGGACCCGAGGCCCCAAACACTCCCCTGGGGCAGGACCCGAGGCCCCAAACACTCCCCTGGGGCAGGATCCGGGTCCCCAAACACTCCCCCTGGGGCAGGACCTGGGTCCCCAAACACTCCCCCTGGGGCAGGACCCGGGTCCCCAAACACTCCCCTGGGGCAGGACCCGGATCCCCAAACACTCCCCTGGGGCAGGACCCGGGTCCCCAAACACTCCCCCTGGGGCAGGACCCGGGTCCCCAAACACTCCCCTGGGGCAGGACCCGGGTCCCCAAACACTCCCCTGGGGCAGGACCCGGGTCCCCAAACACTTTTTATGACAATAACTTACATATAAACCTTTAAAATTTGCATTTTAGATTTCTCCCATAGACTTTAATGGATTATTATTATAGATGTATTGATTATATATTGGTCTTATTATAGATGTATGGATCATATATGGATTATTATTATGGATGTATTGATTATATATTGGAATTATTATGGATGTATGGATCATATATGGATCCTATTAATATTCATTTATCCAATCAGGTGGAATAATTGATCAGAATCTGGCTGGTCACATGATTGGATAACTGAGGTGAAGATTCTCCGCCTCCCACTCTGATCACATTCATATAATGATTGGCCGCCATCGCTGGAAACAATGTGATTGGCCTAGAACACGGTGCGGTGAGCGGTGCACCTTTAGTATATAACATGTGATCACCGAGAGTCTACAACCAGATCCCAGGACCGCCCAATCCAGCGATTACCAGCCAATCACCAGAGCCGGCACAACGCTCAGCTACAGAATGATTCCCTAATAATGACTCTTCCCCGGGGGGGGGGGGGACCCGGAACGCTGGTAAGTCCCAGTAATGGCGTCACACATGAGAACCGACTGCCAAGACTGGATTAGAAGCTGCAGCACGTCAGATGGAGACCGCCTTCTTTATTGGCCGGAGGACGTCCAGTGTCATCTAGTACTTTCTTCCCCAGCCTGACTGTCCCTGGCCCCGCCCCTTTCATTCATTGGATTTCAGTTCTTTCAATCATGGAGGATCAACATCACATGTGGGTGTTAACTATGCAAATAGAGTCTGCCTAGGACCACCCACTCCCCCAGACTGCATTGTATTATTTACATGACTCCTCCCACTGCTTACATCAGGACTGAGGGCTCTGGAGAGGAGTACTGAGGCCGGGGGCTGAGATGTTTTCAGGAAGCTATGTGCCACCCCCTGCTGGCCCCTCCCACCAGCCATGAACTGCCTTTACTGCATAGAGAAGCACAGAGACCCAGTGATGACATCACAAGGACTACATTTAAACATGTGATGAAAATGGAAAGATTTTATTTAATAATGTCATTAGAATGTTGATGAGGGGGGAGGGGAGGAGCCAAGGAAGGGAAAATCGAATGAGATGGATTGTCAGTTCTTCGGTCTCGTCTGATGAGGCAAGTCTCGATCTCTGATCACAGGGAAGGATTAGAAAGTTTATTTAGAAGAGAAAAGTTACAAAGTAAAGATCAGAAAGTGAAGAGATCAGCGAAAGCAGAAAACGTCCTCATCGCCCTCAATGACCGCCGTGCGCACTTTTCTTCCCATCGGATCGGAATGGTGAGAGATGGACCCAGAACTGAATGGAGGATCGTTATTTCAGGAACGCCGCGGGATTCGCCAGCCTATGTTTCCGATGTCACTTCCCATAGTGACTGCTGAACATTCCATGTATATACCGTATACTCGCTGCACGCGCGTTCACACACATCGCGGGTACAATTAGGATTAGATGGGTTTGTGTGACACCAAAATTCAATCGTTCTTCACATCCCCTATCAGGTCCTTATTAACCACTTCCCGTCCGATCAATAACAGATTGACATCCGGGAAGTGGTTCTGTTATCCTGACTGGGTGTCATATGACGTCCAGCAGGATAAAATGGGGGCGCGTGCCCGTGGGGGCGCGCAGCGCGGCGATCGCAAGTCTGACACGCCGCATCTCCGATCGTGGTAAGGAGCGTCTGTCAGAGGCTTCTTACCACGTGATCAGCTCTGACCAATCACAGCTGATCATCGCCTGAACCAGGAAGTGCCGGTAATTAGAAGAGGGAAGGTCTGGACAGCCGCACTCCAATAAAAACGCCTTTATTGTGCAAAATAACAAAAGTACAAACCACAGCAGGGTACAGGATAAAAAAGCTGACGCGTTTCACACTCAACAGTGCTTAGTCATGACTTGTACTTTTGTTATTTTGCACAATAAAGGCGTTTTTATTGGAGTGCGGCTGTCCAGACCTTCCCTCTTCTATGTGCTTATCCTGCACCTGATGCTTCCACCTTGAGGAGAGCGCCATTTCCACACCTCCACCTGGAGCCGTGATCCCTTCCCCAAGAAGTGCCGGTAAACGGCATTCCTCGGTTCGCACTGACGGGGAGAGCCGATCGGCGGCTCTCCTTGTCAGAGGGGGGGGGGTCTGTGCTGATAATCAGCACATTGATTATCAGCACAGACCCATCAGATGTTCCAATCACATGCTAATAAGTCTCCACAGTGTCCCCATAATAAAAAAAAAACTCACAGTGCCAACCACAGTGCCCAGCAGTAACACATCAGTACCTCATCATCAGTGCCACCTGTCAGTGGCCATCAGTGCTGAATATGAGTGCCGCCTATCAGTGCCCGTCGATTCTACATATCAGTGCCGCCTCATCAGTGCCCAACAGTGAAGGGGAAAACAACATTTTATGACAAGGTGATCAAATACCACCAAAAGAAATCTCTATTTGTGGGAAGAAAATGATAAAAATGTCCTTTGTGTACAGCGTTGGATGACCGCGCAATTGTCATTCAAAGTGCGACAGCGCGGAAAGCTGAAAATTGTCCTGGGCAGGAAGGGGGGAAAGTGTCCCCCGGTATTGAAGTGGTTAAAGGGGGCTTCCAGATTCCAATAACCCCCCCACCAGCAGACCCCCGCAACCATCGCCCCACAACCATCGCCCCCCTGTCCCAAAGCACCCACCCCCCACATTGTGAGCATGTGGTCTGGTATGGTTCAGGAGGGGGGGGCGCTCACTCATCCCCCCTCCCCCCCCACTTTCCTGACCTGCTGGGCTGCATGCTTGGATAGGGGGTCTGGTGTGGCCATTTTTTTTTTACTTTTTTTTACCGACAAATTTTTTTTTTGTATCCCGGCTGTGAGCGGGAAACCCATTGACAGCTGATGACTCGTCGGTTGTTAGGGACGATGCAGCGGCCTCCCCGGCCCCCTCCTTAACAACCAGCTTACACTGTGCAGCCTGCAGGGCATTGGGCGGGGCGAACACTCGCACATGTCACAGAGACATGATGACATCATCACCCGGTCTGTCACTGTGTAGAAAGGAGGAATGGGTTTGTACACGAATTTCCATGGCTGGAGGCGGAGGGGTGGGGGATGGGGTGACAAGAATAATATACATTGTTTTGTTTTTTTATTTTTGTGTCTTTTGTAACCACAAAGGATTTTATTATTGAAGCTTTTCCGTGAACTGTTTTGTGCTCTTCACGTCATCGTTCTCATTCTGGATTTGGTTCCTCTGTACACCGGTGAGGGTCCCCCAATCTGACAAGAGCCACCGGGCCCTAGAAATCAGACATTCGGCAATATCGTGCCATTGATTACCGGCATTCCAAACGTCTCTCCGGTTCCTATTCTGGATAATAGAGATAAGAGATTCTACCCCATTATACAGCTCAGTGCACATCCAGCGGGGTGCCAGGGATGCCATATTTCAGGGCACACCAGGAGTCTGGAGCTCCAAGCACTCAGCATGGAGGAGACACGAGGCAGAAGATTCATCCCTGTGCTCCTTATATAGGGGGAAAGATCATTATATATCATTATTATGTCATATATCAGTGCTGGGCGGAGCATAGCTGGGATAGGTGGAGCTCCTCAGATTGTGTATTCTGGTTCCTGCCTCCAAGAGATTCCAACCCCATGGGTAATTGCCCACCAATCTTTCCCCGCCTTGTCCCCATCAGATTCCCACCCCCATCATATTGCCCACTGAACTTCCCCATCAGACTCCCACCTAGGGTGACCACATTTCCAAACTACCATTCAGGGACACCCCCCCTTCCCAAAAATCAGCTTGTGCTGTAACCAATCACAGCACAGTGATTGGACACAAGAGGCGGGATTTATGATTTCTCCAATCACAAGCAGGGGGCGGGGATTGTGCTCCTCCAGGCATTCCCGGCCAGGACAAGTACTGTCAGTGAGTAAAGCGGTGATGTGGCGGCCTTTTTTGGGGGCATCAGATTGGCCCGAGGGGGGTGGCTGTGTCAGTTTCATTCCAGGACACTGTATTGTCCTGGAATGAATGTGCCCGGGATAGACCTGCAAAATGCGGGACTGTCCCGGGCAATCCGGGACATGTGGTCACCCTACTCCCACCCTCCACTGTACTACCCACTGAACTTCACCCATCCTGCCTTGTGTCATACCACCACTCCCACCATGCTACCCACCAGACTTCCTCATTATTTCCCCCATCAGACCCCCTCCCCACCATACTGCCCACAAAAGTTCTTCCAACCTGCCCCAATCAGGCTCCTACCTCCACCATACTACCCACCAAACTCCCCCCACCCTGTCCTCATCAGACTCCCACCCCCACCAAACTTCCCTCATCAGACTCCCTCCTCCACCATGGTGCCCACGGAACTTCCCCCACCCTGCCCTCATTAGGCTCCCACCCCCACTTTACTGCCCACCAAACTTCCACTATCCTGCCCTCATCAGACTCTCACCCCCACCATACCCCCTCCCCCAACTTCCCCCACCCTGCCCTCATTAGGCTCCCACCCCCACTTTACTGCCCACCAAACTTCCACTATCCTGCCCTCATCAGACTCTCACCCCCACCATACCCCCCCCCAACTTCCCCCACCCTGCCCTCATTAGACTCCCCCCCCCACCATACTGCCCACCAAACCTCGCCCATCCTGCCCCTGCCACTCCCACCATGGTGCCCACTGAACTTCCACATCCTTCACCAGGGACAGGATAATATTATTTGCAAGGAACATCAGATTTGCAAGGAGAGTGTCGGTAACAGTAGCAGTGGTGCAGATAGACATAAAGTGGCTGCGTCTCATTCTGACATATTAGCGGTCTGTATACCAGGAGCCCCAAGAGAAGAGCGCAGCATTTCACAATGTAATAAATTGTAAGCTCTTATGACCAGGGCCCTCCTCACCCTCTTCTATTGAATACTATTGTTTCTGTACCGTCTCCCTCTATTATAAATCCTGCATAATAATGATGTGAGATCGGTTCATTATGGTGGCCATTTTGAATAATCATCTGCAGCGTCCGGCGCTCCTGACAGCTTTCTACTTACAGTCAGATGCCGGATATGTCAAAGTTTCCACTGCTTGTTACTCAGCAATACTGAAATGAAAGTTTCACTCTAAAAAAACATTTCATCACTGTCTCCCAGCGCTCCACAACATGACGATCTACGTCGGCGAATGTCGCGCTCATATTAGAGGAAAGTTAGGAATAGATCGGCCATATGATAAATGGATAGATAATCATTATACAGAAGGAATGGAGTTCAATGAGCTTAGGAAATACGGAGAAGCTGTGTTCACTCTGAATACCCAATCATATGTGAGAAAAATGAAATAAATGATTGCTTGTTAACACACGATTTGTATAACTGGACTGAGCTTCACCTTAATCACTAAGCTCAGTGAAGGGTCTTTATATTCCTTTCATAAATAACCCCAATCCTACCAGACACCCCAAAAACCAACATCATTGACCCAAAACCTACCAGACATCCCAAAAACAAATGACCCACCTCAATCCTTGCAGACACCACAAAACCCAACATCACTGGCCTTAACCCTTCCAAACACCCCAAAAGTCCAACACCACTTACCCTAACCCCTACCAGACACCTCAGAAACCCAACATCACCAACACTAACCCTACCAGACACCCCAAAAATCCAACATCACCAACCCTACCAGACACCCCAAAAATCCAACATCACCAACCATAACCCTACCAGACACCCCAAAAATCCAACATCACCAGATATTCCAAAAATCCAACATCACCAACCGTAACCATACCAGACACCTCAGAAACCCAACAGTACCAACCATACACTTCAGAAACCCAACATCACCAACCACCTCAGAAACCCAACAGTACCAACCATACACTTCAGAAACCCAACATCACCAACCCTAACCCTACCAGACACCCCGAAAATCCAACATCACCAACCATAACCCTACCAGACACCACAAAAATCCAACATCACCAACCCTAACCCTACCAGACACCCCAAAAATCCAACATCACCAACCCTAACCCTACCAGACACCCCAAAAATCCAACATCACCAACCATAACCCTACCAGACACCCCAAAAATCCAACATCACCAACCCTAACCCTACCAGACACCCCAAAAATCCAACATCACCAACCATAACCCTACCAGACACCCCAAAAATCCAACATCACCAGACATCCCAAAAATCCAACATCACCAACCGTAACCCTACCAGACACCTCAGAAACCCAACAGTACCAACCCTAACCCTACCATACACTTCAGAAACCCAACATCACCAACCGTAACCCTACCAGACATCCCAAAAATCCAACATCACCAACCCTAACCCTACCAGACACCTCAGAAACCCAACATCACCAACCACGTCAGAAACCCAACATCACCAACCCTAACCATACCAGACACCCCAAAAATCCAACATCACCAACCCTAACCCTACCAGACATCCCAAAAATCCAACATCACCAACCCTACCAGACACCCCAGAAACCCAACATCACCAACCCTAACCCTACCAGACACCCCAGAAACCCAACATCACCAACCCTAACCCAAACCCCTACCAGACACCCCAAAAATCCAACATCACCAACCCTACCAGACACCCCAAAAGTCCAACACCACTTACCCTAACCCTGCCAGACACCTCAGAAACCCAACATCACCGACCCCCACCCTACCAGACACCCCAAAAGTCCAATATCACCAACCCTACCAGACATCCCAACATCTCAGATACCGATTCAATTTGATCGATCAGCATTGACCCCTTCCAGCAATACAACCTCAGATACAGAAAATTAATAACAGAAAATGAAGCGATCAAATTGGCTGCAGTCAATCTGAACAGTTCCTATTTCATGCACCTTGATCAATCAATCTCTGGGTTATTGATTAGCTGCACAATCGGACTGATTTACTAAAGGAGTTGAGAATCTTCAGACAATAAATGGTGAATATTTGCTTCAATCATCCAATCAGTAAACAGGGATTTCCTCTTCACATGAGTGGAGTGAATATTCGCCATTGACTGCATGAGGATTCTCGACTCTTCTAGTAAATCGGCCTCAGCGATTCTCCAGCCTGGTCACATAATGCAGCCTGTATAGACAGCGGCGCAGTACACGCTCTGACACAGAACAGCGAGCGCTGTCACTCCACCACACACAGCTACAATGTAATTACATGTTCAGATAATAATACGCTGACTGGGGGCAATTTATCAAAGTTCAGGGATTTTCCCCCATCGTCTGCCATCCCGTCCCTGGGAAAAATTCCTTGTTTATGAAAAAAAAATTAGACAAAAATGAGCTCTGGCGAGGCGGATGAGAAGACGCCATTCACATGCAGCGGCGTGATTGTACAGAGCGCTACTGTATACATCGCAGATATATATATATAATCAGGCTGACAACAAACCATCCAGTGCAACCAATAAATAATAAACCGCCATATAGACACAGCGCATAATATACACAACCTTATAGACACAGCGCATCATATACCACAACCTTATAGACACAGCGCATCATATACACAAACTATAGATACAGCACATCATATACACAACCTTATAGACAAATCGCATCATATACCACAACCTTATAGACACAGCACATCATATACCACAACCTTATAGACAAATCACATCATATACACAAACTATAGATACAGCGCATCATATACACAAATCACATCATATACACAAACTATAGACACAGCACATCATATACCACAACCTTATAGATACAGCGCATCATATACACAACCTTATAGACACAGCGCATCATATACACAACCTTATAGACACAGCACATCATATACCACAATAGACACAGCACATCATATACACAACCTTATAGACACAGCACATCATATACACAACCTTATAGATACAGCGCATCATATACACAACCTTATAGACACAGCGCATCATATACACAACCTTATAGACACAGCACATCATATACATAACCTTATAGACACAGCGCATCATATACACAACCTTATAGACACAGCACATCATATACACAACCTTATAGACACAGCACATCATATACCACAACCTTATAGACACAGCACATCATATACCACAACCTTATAGACACAGCACATCATATACACAACCTTATAGACACAGCACATCATATACCACAACCTTATAGACACAGTGCATCATATACACAACCTTATAGAAACATCATATACACAACCTTATAGACACAGCGCATCATATACACAACCTTATAGACACAGCGCATCATATACCACAACCTTATAGACACAGCGCATCATATACCACAACCTTATAGACACAGCGCATCATATACCACAACCTTATAGACACAGCACATAATATAGACAACCTTATAGACACCGCACATAATATAGACAACCTATAGACACACCACATCCAGAGGAAGGCAAAGCACCCCTATAAAGCATGATCCAATCTGCTCCAAAGAGGGAAAAAATCCTTCCTGACCCCTCACGATGCAATTGGATATTCATATGTAAATATAACCAAAATTAATGGTGCCGACTAGATGCATCACGCCATCACACATAGGTGAGAGGACCCACATTTCTCTACAGGGTCATTTGTAGAAAATAAAGTTGCTTGATACAAACTATCTGAGGTATAGTAATTGAAACAATTGATTAAAAAAAAAAATGTCATCGAATACAGGTAAACTGATAGAAGAAAATAGAAACTGATATAATAAAATGATATAAACTGGCACAAAAAAATATCAAAACTGATACAATTAGACCAATGTAAAAACCGATAGAAAACTGATACAAAAGTGACACAAATAAACCGATATGAACTGGAAACAAAACAACGTGAACTGATACAAAAATGATAGCAGTTGATCTAGGCCTCATTCACACGGCCCTAAACAAAGACATTTACACCCATTTCTTATATACAGATCTGAATGCAGCTGCATTGTTTTCAATGGAGACGTTCGCCCGGGAGCTGTAAACACGCTCCGCGTTCAAATCCGCAACACAAAATCCAAAAATCCGTACACGCGTATAACAAGGAAAATTTTTACGCATTAAAAAAATTATCTATTTACTGATCAGTAACGTAGGTTCTTTGCCTAATGATCAGTAACATTTTTCCTGGCTGTGTTATGGCCAGAAACTGATAGAAAACAATACAAAAATTATACAAATAAACTGATAGAAAATGACACAAATAAACTGATACATACTGCCATAAATAAACCGATACAAATAAGACAAAAGCAAAAAACAAATAGAAAACCAGATATATTCTGATACAAATAAACGGATAGAAAATGATACAAACAAATCGATACATACTGCCATAAATAAACTGAGAGAAACCAATACAAAAAAATGCTACAAATAAACCAATAGAAAATTATACAAAATAAACCAATAGAAAAAGATACAAATAAACCAATAGAAAATTATACAAATAAATACAAATAAAATGATACAAATAAACCAAAAGAAAAAGATACAAATAAACCAATAGAAAACAATACAAAATAAACCAATAGAAAATGATACAAATAAACAAAAAGAAAATGATACAAATAAACAAAAAGAAAATGATACAAATAAGACAATAGAAAACAATACAAAATAAACCAATAGAAAATGATACAAATAAGACAATAACAAAAAATGAATAGAAATTGCTAGAAAACAGATAAATTCTGATACAAATAAACTGAAATAAAAATACAAACTGGCGATTTTTTTCTGTTAACAGATGCGGAGGAATTGGAAAAGCGCCAGTTGGCAACGTAAAGCGGAGAGTGAAAGAAATTTGCACCGAGGAAAACATTTTCCAATATGTAGCAGCGAACTCTCTACCATGATACGAGATATATACAAGCGTATATACGCTTCGCTTTTCCCATTTTATTTTATAACGTAACGCGCTATTTTAGTGCTGAAAGGCGTCAACAATTGATTAGTTTCCCCAAAATAAAATTAATTTTAAAGGAAAAAATTTCCGAAACAAAAAAAACGGCAGATAAAGATAAGACGTCACCACGGAGGACGCGTCAAATTCGTAGCGGCGTCACATGGATGAGACGCAAGGATTTCCAGGTTAATAAATGGATTAAATATACGCAAAGAGGACGCAGAAGAATGGAGGGGACACAGATATGGAACCTTCTAGAAGCTCCACCAACATAATAACCTAACGATAATAATAATAATAATAATACAGACTCAGTACATAGACACAGCCTATGTCATCGCCATTATAAATATCTCCTCTCTCTTTATACTCTGCACTGTACAGACAATAAAATCATTTGTTTTGTTTCTTGTTTTTTTTTTTTTTTTTGTGTTTTTTTTTACAGATCTGCACATTCTCTTGAAGAATCTCTCCATAATAATAGTTTATAAATTATCGGCGATATCACTTGCAGGAAATCGTTGTATATATGTCTATATTGTACATATGGTGTGAGAGGCCCCCCATTGTCCTCAGATCACTAGAGATGATAATAATAATAATAATTAATAAATAATAATGAATTGCAGCTCCGGCTATAAGGTGCAGAAATATTCTCTTTCTGGTCACCGATCCGGGTGGGATGTACATCGCACGATGTCCCCGATCTGTCTGCACCGATATTATGTTCAGCAATATATTATTATTATTATGATCATCGCTCCCCCTATAATACATTTATCATCGGTTCCCAATAGGAAATATTTGCCGACTTCCGCCGACTTTTCCTAATAAATAATACTGAGATGAGGATTGAAGAATCGGATTTCAGGGGAAGATGAGACTCCGGACACTGACAGGCAGAATCTGTGGGGGGGGGGGGGGGATGGGGTGAATAGGTAGGGGGAGGAATGGGGTGAATGGGGGGGAGGATTGGGATGTATAGGGGGGAGGAGGAATGGGGTGTATACGGGGGGAGGGGGAGGAATGGGGTGTATAGGAGGAGGAATGGGGTGTATAGGGGGGAGGAAGAATGGGGTGTATAGTGGGGGAGGAGGAATGGGGTGTATAGGGGGAGGAATGGGGTGTATAGTGGGGGAGGAGGAATGGGGTGTATACGGGCGAGGAGGAATGGGGTGTATACGGGCGAGGAGGAATGGGGTGTATTGGGGGGAGGAAGAATGGGGTGTATAGGGGGGGGAGGGGGTCTCGGGGTATTCCAGGTATTTCGGATCCCATGTCTGGCATCGATGGACAATATCGTTCTGTATTATAGAGCAGACAGTACTCCGCCACCATATAGGTGAGACACAATAATAATAATATCGGTGATATTAATCCGCTGACAGCGTTATTATCGCCAGAAGGTAAATTCATAGACATGTCGGAATGAGAGATAATAATTCCGATCTCCTCCGATAACAATACCGCCGATTGGTAATCAATAGATCGGGATACAGACAATACAATTCTCTGAGGAAATCGTTACAACAAATATCTCAATAATGGGAATTTTTCTTCATCACGAAACAATAAATATAAAATAAATATAAAATCGGGATTTCTCTATTTACTATTCATGTGTTATTATCGCACCGACCTCCTTTCGTTTCCGTCGGTACATTTATGGCCGATCTCTCCTCCGTACTCTACAAATATATATGCCATTCTATACAATCACATCTATATATATATATATAACGATATCTCGCACTTTCTATTATTTGTATATACATTCCTGTATAGTGGAGGGATGGCGCACACACAGGAGGTCGGGTTGTACCATTGCATACGATATGATCCTCCCATATAGGGGACACACAATCCTCTCCGATAATTATCACCCGATAGACTCCTTATCTGCCTCTAATAATTCTCTCATATGAACAGATCGGGCGATCATCACATCAATAGAAATCGGTAAAATGTCTCCATCGGGACAGAAATAATCATCAAGAAACCTGATAATTCGGGGACACAATGAGATGTTCCGACCAGAGACATCGGACCTGTGTGTGTGTGGGGGGGGGTATATAATATGGGGGGGGGGGGTTTATAGTGCAGGGAGTGATAGTGTGGAAAGGGGGGATGTATGGTGGGGGAAGGGGGGTTTATGGTTTGGGGGCTTTGGGGTGCATGGTGAAGGAGGAAGGGGAGGGGATTGTGTGATTTGGGGGGGGGGGTTCTGTATGGTGGCAGATATGATGGGTTGTAGGGTGTAGAGAGGAGTGTGTGGTATGAAGTGTGGTGGGGGGGGGGGGGTGTTATATGGTGGGGGTGTAAGAGGAAGGGGTGTTGTATGGTGGGGGGGGTATATGGTTTTTGGAAGGTGTGAGGGGGGGTGTGTTGTGTGAACTGTAGTATGTGAGGTTCAGGGGGGTTGTGGGGGTGACCTGTGTTTGTGTAGGGGGGGGGTGGATAAATATCGTGTGAGATATCGGACAGATTCAGATTTCTGGTATGAATGTGGAGTGCAGTGGGGGAGGCAGAATGCCCCCCTGGGGTGTATATAAACCTCCCTCCCCTCCCCCAGCCCAGGAATAAGATGTCCAGACGATGTGCTCCATTTCCGGTGGAATAATAATCGGTTTATTCATAGAAAATAAGTTATGCGCTCCTAGGGGGAGGGGCTCTCCAGTCCGGCTCGGAACTCCCCCCAGGAACAGACTCCTCCTCAACATAATAAAATCTTTGGCTTGAAAGGACAGTTCTGCTGCCTCCCTCCAGGGGGAGACTCGGGTGGGGAGTCCACAGTCACTGGTGGGGGGGTCACCCAGAAATCACAGAGGTTGGAGGAGGGGAGGATGGTCCCGGGGTCCTTACCTGATAGAAATCTAAACAGGGGGCTCTGTGACGTACATATATATATATTTATAGGTGGGGGGGGGGCTGAGTCAGTCGCTCTCCTCCCTCTCCTGCACCGTGGTGGTGGAGTGGTTGTACAGTCCCTGGGCCATCAGGTGGAGGGCCAGTCCATTCTTCAGCCCAGTGGCCTTCTTTATCTTGGCCCGCTTGTTCTGGAACCAGATCTTGATCTGGGACTCGTTGAGGTTCAGCTCTTGGGCCAAGGTCTGCCTCCTCTGCTCTGTGATGTAGCGATTGGCCTGGAACTCGCTCTTCAGGCGCGCAAGCTGCTCCGCGGTGAAGGCCGTGCGGGGCCGCTTATCCTCCTTCTCATTCTTCTTCTTCTTCAGTTTCCGGGTCCGGGGCCCTAAGAGGGGACACAGGGGGGGGGCATAGAGGTATTAGAGACTGCGGAACGATCCCAACCCCCTCCTGATAATTTCATATATATATACTGTGTATGTGCAAGATGAAGAGATTGTCTATATCCAGAGGAGCTTACACTCTAATGTCCCCCTCCCCCCACATCACATCAGTCTCTATACAGAGGAGCTTACACTCTAATGTCCCCTCCCCCCACATCACATCAGTCTCTGTACAGAGGAGCTTACACTCTAATGTCCCCTCCCCCCACATCAAATCAGTCTCTATACAGAGGAGCTTACACTCTAATGTCCCCTCCCCCACATCACATCAGTCTCTGTACAGAGGAGCTTACACTCTAATGTCCCCTCCCCCCACATCACATCAGTCTCTATACAGAGGAGCTTACACTCTAATGTCCCCTCCCCCCCACATCACATCAGTCTCTGTACAGAGGAGCTTACACTCTAATGTCCCCTCCCCCCACACATCACATCAGTCTCTATACAGAGGAGCTTACACTCTAATGTCCCCTCCCCCCACATCACATCAGTCTCTATACAGAGGAGCTTACACTCTAATGTCCCCTCCCCCACAGTCACATCAGTCTCTGTACAGAGGAGCTTACACTCTAATGTCCCCTCCCCCACAGTCACATCAGTCTCTGTACAGAGGAGCTTACACTCTAATGTCCCCTCCCCCCACAGTCACACACTATTATTATTATACAGTTATATAGCTCTGACATATACCGCAGCGCTGTACAGAGGGAACACGTTATTTGTCTTTTTGTGGTGAAATAAAAGATCTACAATCCGGAAATCCTATTTATATTATCGGTGCGATCTGCTACAACGGTGAGGCCAGAAAAGATACGATGAGAGATGTAAATATATTATATACAGGATTGGAGATCAGTGACCAATCACAGTCCGGGGTCATGATGATGAAGTGTGATTGGATGACCCCCCCCCCCCCCCCATATCTCTGATCTGATACAAAGTATAAGAATGAAAATGAAACTAAATACCAGACTAATAATAATAATAATAATAATAATACAAATACTACTACTCCTCCTATTAATTATTTTACAAATATTATTATTTTTATACAGGATGTATTTGGCACCAACAGTTTATGTAGCGCTATTAAAAGGGAGACAAAAAGAGAGGGTGAGGAGGGCCCTGCTCAGAAGAGCTTACAATCTAATAGACTAAGACTACCACCAATACTACTACTACTCCTATTACCACCAATACTACTACTACTCCTATTACCACCAATACTACTACTACTCCTATTACCACCAATACTACTACTACTCCTATTACCACCAATACTACTACTACTCCTATTACCACCAATACTACTACTACTCCTATTACCACCAATACTACTACTCCTATTACCACCAATACTACTACTACTCCTATTACCACCAATACTACTACTACTCCTATTACCACCAATACTACTACTACTCCTATTACCACCAATACTACTCCTATTACCACCAATACTACTCCTATTACCACCAATACTACTCCTATTACCACCAATACTACTACTACTCCTATTACTACCAATACTACTACTACTCCTATTACCACCAATACTACTACTACTCCTATTACCACCAATACTACTACTACTCCTATTACCACCAATACTACTACTACTCCTATTACCACCAATACTACTACTACTCCTATTACCACCAATACTACTCCTATTCCTATTACCACCAATACTACTACTACTCCTATTACCACCAATACTACTACTACTCCTATTACCACCAATACTACTACTACTCCTATTACCACCAATACTACTACTACTCCTATTACCACCAATACTACTACTACTCCTATTACCACCAATACTACTACTACTCCTATTACTACCAATACTACTACTACTCCTATTACCACCAATACTACTACTACTCCTATTACTACCAATACTACTCCTATTACCACCAATACTACTACTACTCCTATTACTACCAATACTACTCCTATTACCACCAATACTACTACTACTCCTATTACTACCAATACTACTACTACTCCTATTACCACCAATACTACTACTACTCCTATTACTACCAATACTACTCCTATTACCACCAATACTACTACTACTCCTATTACCACCAATACTACTCCTATTACCACCAATACTACTACTACTCCTATTACTACTTCTACTAATAATCACAATGATCAGACATGAGCACAGGACGTCAGAGAAATTATATTACAATAATAATAATAATAAACAACAACAACAACACTGCTCCTCCTATTACTAATAATAATAATACAAATGCTGCTACCGAAACTACTTCTCCTTTACTACTATTACCAATAATAATGATCACCAGACATGAACACAGGAAGTCAGAGATAATATAATAATAATAATAATAATAGAAATCTCCTCTCCGCACACAATACAGACATTTCTTTCCTGTTTATATAATTCCCGATCATCCACCAATCAGAAGAAGAGATGAGATTGGCGGATTTTATAGTTTATTTAATAACAGAAAGAGAAAAAAGAATGTCCTCTCTGTACTGCACTGCGGTCTATGTCAGAGCTATATCTATATAATAATAATAAAAGTGATATTTCAGTATTGAGGATTCTTGATAATGTTGTACAATTTGTATATATAATATATTATTATTATTCTGTATGGCCGGAACCCCCTCAGTATTCTGTACAATGTGCCCCTCTCATCGGACGATCTCTATGTGTGTGGAGACCTTTCACTGGCTATGAATTCTTTTTTTATCGCACATTGGAATTCAGTCGCATTTTCCGCCCATTTACAGACCGATCTGTCTGATGGTCGCAAATAAAAGAATAAAATAACAGAACATGAAATGTGTGAGAAGCAAATTCTCCTCTTTATAATAATAATAATAATATTTTAGTATCGATGTGAAAGGAGAAGATTTCCTGTGTACTGCGCTGCGGTCTGTGGAGCGACATCTGTGTAATAATATCAAACATTTCATAGAGAGTTCAATTCACCAATTCAGAGAATAATAATAATAATAAAAATAATAAAAATAATAATAATAATAGAAAAACGCCAAACTCCTCCAATCTTTGTACAATAAATTCTATATTCAGTTTTTTTCTGTCAGGAGAAATTGAGTTTTTTTAAGCCCCGCCTACATAGAGCCCGATAATAATAATAATAATAATAATATTATATTGATGGTGGGGGGAGGGGGGGGTTGTATTTATAGACAGAGATCGGAAATGGGGGTGTCTGCGGATCCCATATTACACATACAGAACGATTGGATGTAGTAAGGGATTTAACAAACTTTCACTATTGCACCGATAAATATCGCCCCTAATTATTAATGAATGAATAGACAGATGTGGTGGAGGGGATCCGGGAACAGATCGGTCTATCAGATTGTACAGATATTGGTGACACCGATACACACAGACCGAACATCGTCTGTGTCTATCTTCTCTGTATAATAATAAAATATAATTTCAGTGTCGGGGATCCCCCCAATAAAATCTACACCCCCCCCATATCCATCCTCTATAGAATGTGTAGGGGGGGGATCTGTACCGGGCCGATGTGATTGCTGTATTGATCCATAGATGTACAGACATATATAATACAACATTACTAGATATATATCTGTCTGTACTATAACTGTATACAGATATATACTCCATTATGATCCATACAGAGATATATATATATATATATATATATATACTCTCTCTATATATACTGCCTGATTGTCACACAAGAAATACATCGATTATTCAATTATCGATGATATAAAAATCTAATTCCTGATCACTGATATCATCTGTTACCGATCTTCACTGCGACCCCACAAATCAAATATCGATAATAATAATAATAATAATAATAATAATAATAATAATAATAATAGTAGAAGTGATATTTCAGTATTGAGGAATCCTGAAAATGTTGTACAATCTGTAAATATGAATATCGTTTATTATTATTATCGGTCGGTGAGGCGGAATGTATTTATTTTCTATGAGGGAAAAATGTGATCGGAAGATCGGGCTGAAATATCGTTATCGATAATATTAGGATTGATATATTGTATATATTATTGTATGAATTATTATATTCTGGGTTTTGGGGGTGATAATATACACACCGATCTATGATGGTCCGATCTCCGTACACAGCGATATTATACCACCAATATATTCCCATAGATCGGTGTGTATTATATTGTATATAGATCGGTGTATAATTTTTAATTGCATAGTTAGGTGTATATTATCATTGTATAGATATATATATTATATACTGTGTGCAGGAGAACCAGCTGCGTGTACCAGATATATAATATATACCCTTCATATATAAATATATACACACCGGCTACAATATACAGATCGTATACACCATGTATAGGAGAAGCGGCTGTTTGTACCACATAGATATATAATATATACTATATATGTACAATATACAGATCAGATATATACACCATGTGCGATATACAGGACAGCCAGCTGTGTGTCTGTATACCAGATATATAATATATACTCTCCACATACAGACCAGATATATAATATATACTCTCCACATACAGATCAGATATATAATATATACTCTCCATATACAGATCAGATATATAATATATAATCTCCACATACAGACCAGATATATAATATATACTCTCCACATACAGATCAGATATATAATATATACTCTCCATATACAGATCAGATATATAATATATACTCTCCACATACAGACCAGATATATAATATATACTCTCCACATACAGATCAGATATATAATATATAATCTCCACATACAGACCAGATATATAATATATACTCTCTATAGATCAGATATATAATATATACTCTCTATAGATCAGATATATAATATATACTCTCTATAGATCAGATATATAATATATACTCTCTATAGATCAGATATATAATATATACTCTCTATAGATCAGATATATAATATATACTCTCTATAGATCAGATATATAATATATACTCTCTATAGATACACACAATTCTCATCTCTCTTTCTAGAGAAATATTTCCTAATCGTTCCTCCGATCTGTAATATATTATATATCTCTCCCTGTATACAATCACATATATATATATATATATATTATTATACGGGATTTATATGGCGCCGGCAGAGTGCGCAGCGCTGTACACGGAGGGATCGGAGGAGCTGACAATCTACAAATGATATCTCTTTATATACAAGGAGGGATCGGAGAATCGGCTATATTATATCACACACCGATATATATCGTATTATATATCATTATAATTTATTATATACGACAGCGATATATATTATAATATGACAACGATCTGGATCAGGGGATTGTATGACCGATCAGAAATCGGGGGTATTTATCGATAATAATGTAAATCAGGGCGGATATCTTCAGTAATGATTTTACTTTCACTTTCTATAATAGAGCGAATCTCCCCACCGATAGAAATCGGGGTCCCCCGATCAGATCTCCCCATAGACGGCCGGACTGGTCGGTGTGAATAATTATTTGCCCCCCCAGGTGAAATCTCTCTGTATTGGGGGGGGGGGGGGGGATTTTAATTATTATTATTATTATACACGATGTATTTCGTGCCAGCAGTTTGGGAATAATTATTATTATTATTTCTCACACCGATGACAGCCGACCATATCGTACAATTATTATTATTATATTCCATTCGATGTTTCTCCTCCTGGGATATATTTGGCCCCAATATGACATCGCACAGTCCTGGGAGGTCACACCACACACCATCCAATCACCAATCGGACACATTGCACCCCCTCTCTGTGCAGCACACAGCCTCTCTCCTCCCCTCCACACACACACAGATCTGCCGATGGGGCACTCACCGGAGGACGGTCGGTCGGAGTATCGGGTACAATAGACCCAGGCGGGCCACACCATGGGGTCGGAGGATTTGTTGTGTTGGGGGGCGGCGGCGATGATGATGGTAGAATTGGGGGTCCCCTCCTTTGGGGGTGTCTGTGGGGGGGTCGGGGTTGGGGGAGGGGTGGAGGGGGTTGACGTTCTCTCTCCCCGGAGTCTCCTTCCTGCAGCCGAAGTCTGGTCGGAGGATATTATCGATGAAGAAGTTGGTGGTCCGGTGTGGGGGGGGCTCCGGGGTGTAGGGGGGGGAGGGGAGACCCCGCTGTCCGGGTCACTGGGGGCTCCGGGGCTCTGATCAGTCTGATCCTCCATGACACCCTCTACACCCGACAATCTGCACCCTACAGAGCCCCAACCGACATGACTACTGGAGATCGGGCGATGTGCGGCCGATGTGTGGACGATCCTCCCTCCTCCTCCGCACTCTGCGCTCTGAAAACTCTTCTCTCCTACACTCAGCTTTTCCTACCACCGGAAGCACGTGAGAGGAGAGCACGTGTGACCGACCAATCAGAGGCCTCAGATCTGCCCCAAATCTCCGCCACCGACCAATCACAGCCTGAGAAATGTGCGGAGCACCAGAGGGGGAGGGGCGCCTGTCTGTGTACCCCACAAATATACAATATATACACCTCCCTATATATAATATACACCTCCCTATATATAATATACACCTCCCTATATATAATATACACCTCCATATATATAATATATACACCTCCTTATATATAATATATACACCTCCCTATATATAATATACACCTCCCTATATATAATATACACCTCCCTATATATAATATACACCTCCCTATATATAATATACACCTCCCTATATATAATATATACACCTCCCTATATATAATATACACCTCCATATATATATAATATATACACCTCCTTATATATAATATATACACCTCCCTATATATAATATATACACCTCCATATATATAATATATACACCTCCATATATATAATATACACCTCCATATATATAATATATACACCTCCCTATATATAATATATACACCTCCATATATATAATATATACACCTCCATATATATAATATATACACCTCCATATATAATATATACACCTCCCTATATATAATATATACACCTCCATATATATAATATACACCTCCATATATAATATATACACCTCCTTATATATAATATATACACCTCCCTATATATAATATACACCTCCCTATATATAATATACACCTCCCTATATATAATATATACACCTCCTTATATATAATATATACACCTCCCTATATATAATATATACCTCCCTATATATAATATATACACCTCCCTATATATAATATACACCTCCCTATATATAATATATACACCTCCATATATATAATATACACCTCCATATATATAATATATACACCTCCCTATATATAATATATACCTCCCTATATATAATATATACACCTCCCTATATATAATATACACCTCCATATATATAATATATACACCTCCTTATATATAATATATACACCTCCCTATATATAATATATACACCTCCATATATATAATATACACCTCCTATATATAATATATACACCTCCTTATATATAATATATACACCTCCCTATATATAATATATACACCTCCCTATATATAATATATACACCTCCATATATATAATATATACACCTCCTTATATATAATATATACACCTCCATATATATAATATATACACCTCCTTATATATAATATACACCTCCATATATATAATATATACACCTCCTTATATATAATATATACACCTCCATATATATAATATACACCTCCTTATATATAATATACACCTCCCTATATATAATATACACCTCCATATATATAATATATACACCTCCTTATATATAATATATACACCTCCCTATATATAATATACACCTCCATATATATAATATATACACCTCCTTATATATAATATACACCTCCCTATATATAATATACACCTCCATATATATAATATATACACCTCCCTATATATAATATATACACCTCCCTATATATAATATATACACCTCCCTATATATAATATACACCTCCATATATATAATATATACACCTCCCTATATATAATATACACCTCCATATATATAATATATACACCTCCCTATATATAATATACACCTCCATATATATAATATATACACCTCCCTATATATAATATATACACCTCCCTATATATAATATACACCTCCATATATATATAATATATACACCTCCCTATATATAATATACACCTCCATATATATAATATATACACCTCCCTATATATAATATACACCTCCATATATATAATATATACACCTCCATATATATAATATATACACCTCCCTATATATAATATACACCTCCATATATATAATATATACACCTCCATATATATAATATATACACCTCCCTATATATAATATACACCTCCATATATATAATATACACCACCATATATATAATATATACACCTCCATATATATAATATATACACCTCCATATATATAATATACACCTCCCTATATATAATATATACACCTCCCTATATATAATATACACCTCCCTATATATAATATATACACCTCCCTATATATAATATACACCTCCCTATATATAATATATACACCTCCATATATATAATATATACACCTCCCTATATATAATATACACCTCCCTATATATAATATATACACCTCCCTATATATAATATACACCTCCCTATATATAATATATACACCTCCATATATATAATATATACACCTCCATATATATAATATATACACCTCCCTATATATAATATATACACCTCCCTATATATAATATACACCTCCATATATATAATATATACACCTCCATATATATAATATATACACCTCCATATATATAATATATACACCTCCCTATATATAATATATACACCTCCCTATATATAATATACACCTCCATATATATAATATATACACCTCCCTATATATAATATATACCTCCCTATATATAATATATACACCTCCATATATATAATATATACACCTCCATATATATAATATATACCATGTATAGGAGAACCAGCTGTGTGTCTGTGTACCCCTCAAATATACAATATATACCTTCCATATATACATCATATATATAATATATACCCAACATATACTATATATACACCATGTACACTATACAGATCATATATATAGTATATGTTGGGTATATATTATATATATGATGTATATATGGAAGGTATATATTGTATATTTGAGGGGTACACAGACACATATATTATATATATATATCGTACACACAGCTTATCGTCCTCCTGTACATTATATATATGATCTATAGAGAGTATATATGATATATCTGGTATACAGACACACAGCCGGTTGTCCTGTATAGTGCACATGGTGTATATATAGTATATGGAAGGTATATATTTGGTATATTTGTGGGGCAACCGGCTGTGTACTCCCTAGATATATAATATATACCCCTCATATATATACACAATGTACAGGAGAACCAGCTGTGTGTACCAAATATATATATAATATATACCCTTCATATATACTATATATATATATATATACAATGTAGCAACCAGCTATGTGCACCAGATATATAATATATACCCTTTATATATGTACAATATACAGATCATATATATATACCGTGGATAGGAGAAGCGGCTGTTTGTACCGGATATATAGGGGATAATATATACACCACATATACTATATACCAGCTGTGTCTGTATACCAGATATATGATATATACTCTCCATATACAGACCAGATATATAATATATACTCTCCATATACAGACCAGATATATAATATATACTCTCCATATACAGACCAGATATATAATATATACTCTCCATATACAGACCAGATATATAATATATACTCTCCATATACAGACCAGATATATAATATATACTCTCCATATACAGACCAGATATATAATATATACTCTCCATATACAGACCAGATATATAATATATACTCTCCATAGATCAGATATATATAATGTACAGGAGGACGACAAGCTGTGTGTACGATATATATAATATATACCCTCCATATACGATATACAATCTGTGTGTCGGCCAGATTTAGATATAATCGTGTAGACCATTCATACATCAATAATATATACGATGTGTCCATACACCCCATCCAATCATATCTCCATCGTATAGAGAGGATACCATCTATTCACTTTACAATATACACCCCTCCCCCCTATTTACAATGAGGGTCCCATTCCATGCGATCTACACACTGTACAACCTGTATTCTACAATTTATATTGTACGATGTATAGAAGGAAGATACAATCACCTCACAGATAATAGATACAAATCACCGATCCCATACAATCTACACCACATTATACAATCTATATCGCCCACACATCGTACAATCCCCACCACAACCACCAGGGAGACCCGGACTCTTCCTACACATCATCTGTATACACACATCGTACGATATGCACACTGGTCCTCGGATGGAAGTAAAATTGGGGCAATAAATTGAATCTGCCAATCACCAAATTGAATCGCATGAAGCAAACGATCTAATCGTTAGATCTGATCCCAGCTGCCACCATCAGAGGACATTTCCGAGGACAGACATTCCAATCGGATGCAATTATTTTCTCCTTTTTATTCTTTTTTTTTTTTTCTATAAGTCTAATACGGTATCGGATCTCAGAGGTAAATTATCCAACGATCTACACCGACAAAAATTGTATGAAGAATATCACATTATCTCTACAGCAAAAAATAGCACGGCGGGGGGTCCTATCGTACGATTTATATCGTTCTACTTGTCCCCATTAATCCCGATCTTCTTCAATCATCTTTCTCCTCCATCATTTATTCCTAATACACCCCCCCCCCCACATCTGCCGATTTTTACATAAATGGATTAAAGACAGAATTTGCAATTCTCAGTTGAAGATTGGATGGTGATCGGGCGATGTCGGAATTCAGAGATCGGACATGGAGGACGGACAGGCCTGCAGATCGTCTGCTAATCATTTCCTTGTCTGTATATTGGAATCTAAGTGTAGAGATCGTACGATGTACAACGTGATTGTACCGATCACATCTGTCCCTCTATACCTCTATATTCCATATACACACAGATCTGCTGAGAATTCGGATTGTACAGAGATTGTCGGCTGTCAGATTAATATAATAACAGAAGGATGGAGGTAGGAGGGAACGATTCGGATCCACACACCTCAACACACATCGCACCAATAATGATCGATTCCTACAATGACATCATTATTATTATTATCACAATCATCATAAATATAAATAAATATTGGGGGGTCGGCGACATCACTGGGATATATTGGGGGGTCGGCGACATCACTGGGATATATTGGGGGGTAAGTGACATCACTGGGATATATTGGGGGGTCGGCGACATCACTGGGATATATTGGGGGGTCAGTGACATCACTGCGATATATTGGGGGGTCAGTGACATCACTGGGATATATTGGGGGGTCAGCGACATCACTGGGATATATTGGGGGTGGGAGACATCACTGGGATATATTGGGGGGTTTGGTGACATCACTGGGATATATTGGGGGGGTGGGTGACATCACTGGGATATATTGGGGGTATTGGTGACATCACTGGGATAAATTGGGGGTCAGTGACATCACTGGGATATATTGGGGGGTTGGTGACATCACTGGGAAATATTGGGGGGGTGGGTGACATCACTGGGATATATTGGGGGTATTGGTGACATCACTGGGATAAATTGGGGGGTCGGTGACATCACTGGGATATATTGGGGGGTTGGTGACATCACTGGGATATATTGGGGGGTTGGTGACATCACTGGGAAATATTGGGGGGGTGGGTGACATCACTGGGATATATTGGGGGTATTGGTGACATCACTGGGATAAATTGGGGGGTCGGTGACATCACTGGGATATATTGGGGGGTTGGTGACATCACTGGGATATTTTGGGGGGTCGGTGACATCACTGGGATATATTAAGGGGGGTGGT